>VZTL01033151.1:0-38875 GCA_013400535.1 Scopus umbretta
AGGCTGAACAACCCCGGCTCCCTTCAGCCACTTCTCATCAGGCTTGTTCTCCAGACCCTTTGTAGACTCCCAAGTACTGTGATAGGTTAATTTATTTCTGTCTAGTCAGGGGAATGTTACACACAAAACTCACTTCTGACTGAAATCAAATAAAAATCATTACTCCCCTACAGCATTTGGAGTGGTGATAATAATTTCAAGAAGCACATCCATCAAAACAAGAGCGTAACTTTAAAATCAGATTATGATTAGGTCATGCTCAGAATGGTACTGGACTTCCAAATAAAATACAAATGCTATGCTTCTGACTTTAAATAATTGAGTAAATAAGTGGGGTGACTCTTGAGATACTCTCAATTTCATCTGGTTTTGAGAAAAGAGGTTTGTTTCATAGCCAATGAGATACTTCTCTTACCTTTACTTCGCAGATGTAAAATTGCACTTTGTAGTATCATATGTATGTTCTTGAAAGATGTGCTCTTAATGCATCGTATTTTATGTACATATATAATAGTTGATGCTTCAGGTACTCAACTTTAATGTTTAATGTAACGCATTTTTAAGCTACATACTTGCTTTTTATTTTGGTTAAATTTCTGAATAAACTTGCTGGTGAATAGCGATTTCTAGTAGAAAGTTCCCAGAGTTTATTCGATGTATGATTAATAGCACATTATTCCACACTAGGCTGCCTTACTGTCTGGAATTGTCTCCTGGTCTCGCGAATGTTGCATACAGCAGAGCTGGCTTGCAGCTGTCTCTGTATTGCTGTTTTGGAGCTCATAATCTAGCTTACTTTGATTAAACGTGGAGTCAAGATTTCTCATTAAGCAAAGCTCTGTCTTTCTGAATTACAACCTGCTTAGCTGTTTTCTTTACGTCTTTATTTGTAGGAAGCTCAGATGTGGCTTAGTAAACAGTGAGGATATTATCTGTAATCAGACACCTGTCCGTCCCATTACAACTGTCTGTTGTGTTTTTCATCCCTTATACAGAAAGTGTTGGCACTGCAATGCAAAAAAAAAAAAACAAACCAAAAAAAAAAAAACAAAAACAAAAACAAAAAAACCCCCAACCCCCCCAAAAACCCCCCCAAAAAACCCCCAAAAAACAAACCAAACCAAAAAAAAAACCAAACCAAAACAAAACAACAACAAACACAAAACCAAACCCCCAAACCAAAAAACCCACCCCCAAAAAGCCAAAAACCCCCATGCTCTAATGCTTTCATTAACCCTTTTGGGGAAGGTGTGCCAGCTAGCTGATCAAACTGTTGAGCTTTAGAAATCTTCACAAATGTAAGGCTTACAGAGGAAATAATCTACTTGCATGTGCAAGTTATCTTTGGAAATGAAGGTAACATGGTTTGTGCTTTAGTATTTAATAAAGTTGCTGTTATGCTCACTATATAAGCAAATGGATCTTTATCTGTATTAGCCTGTATTTTTTTTTAAAAGCATTTACTTAAGGAGATACAGTATATGATTTTAACCCAACTATTGTTATTGTTGGTAATAGAGGTTTTTATATACAAAGCTGGGGGGATTGTTCCTGCAGGTAGAATGTTTCTGCAGCATTTTATTTCCAGCGCTGTTGTGGACCAAAACATGTGAAGTACTTGGCAGCTACTGTTCCTGTTTGAGTTGAAGCACTGACTACTATGATTATTTTTTATAAAAATGGTATTTAAATTCTAAATGGCTAGGGGTTTTTTCTTACTAAGAGGTGTTTGTTTTGAATCATGCCAGCTTGAAATACAAAGACCATTTTTAATACGGCAGTTTGCTCCAAATGAACACGAACACCGTGACTAAAGCTAATACATCAAGGCTTCCTCAGATGCGTTCTCTTTTTCTATCTAGACGTTTTCTCTGGTTGGAATTGGAATAGATACATTTTTACATGGATGGGGCATTTGTGGATAACTGTAAACCCTGTCAGTATTCCAGCAGATGTCTACAGGTCCTGTGCGGTGGGTCCGAAATGCTCAGTAGCTCACACGCGTATGTGTCTGTAAACCCGAACAGGAGTACGGTAGCTCTGCTGGACAACTCCGCAGTGGCCAAGCTGATCATCTGCAGGCACAGAAACAGCTTCAGCAAGCGTGACTGGTAAAAAAGGGGTATGCCTCTTGGTTAAGGTAGTTATCTGACATAGGGGACAGACAGGTTCAAGTGTTTGCCTCAAACTAGTAGTAATGGATTTTGGTGTTATGAGGTTTTTATTATTTAAAAAACAAACAAACAAATCCCCAAAACCAAACAAAAAAGCCCCAGACCAACAACAAACCCGTCAAAACCCAAACTGAAACCCAAACAGAAAAAACAAACCAAAACACACCCCTTTCATTCCTACCTAAGCTGCAGAAATTGTCACATGGCAAGAAAACATTTTTTTTTTCTAGTTCTGGGCAATGCTACATTGCAGTTTCCTTATCTCAGGCCCACCTGCATTTGTGCTGTCACTCAGACGTGAGCCATAGGCTATTGGGAAGCAGACTGCCCTTTTACTCTCTGCTTGTCCAGCATGGCACACGCTGGGAGTTGATATTTTGGTGGGAAATTCCTTACGGGCTCTCCTCAGGGTAGTGGTAGGGTCTGTCTGAGCCTTGCTATTATAACGTGCCTCTTGTTTGCCTTTTGAATTTCTACAAACCAGAACTGTGTTCTGGTTGATGCATTCTCTGGTATTTGATGCTTTTCAGAAGTGTAATGCTCTACAGTTTCACGCATTACAAGAGGACAACTATTACACAGCTTTGCCTCATGGAATGCAGTAGGTTTAACTAAGACCGTAAATCTCCTAGATGACAAAACATAAAATCCACGTGGAAGATCTAATCTATCCTGTTCTGACTGATAAAAAAGAAGGGTGGCTAGTGGGTAGTAAATTAAGATGCAGTATAAAAGTTCTTCCTGGAGGTGCTAAATCATTTGACCGTATCAGGTTCGTAGGACTGTCTTTGTTAATAACTACAGCGCGGATTGTCTGTCGTTGGGCTAGGAAAGAGCACAGGGGAAGGTCAGTGTTTGTTGAGCCTTTCCTGTGTAAATAATGGCGTTTGCAGATCCCTGTGGATTACTTTTGTCACTTTTGTGATTACACAGTTTTTCATCGGGATATTATCAAAGTGTTGGGCAGCGTGGCAGTGTTGCATGCCTTTAACAGCAAGGCAGTGTAGGATATGAGTGGGCACAGAAAGACGTTCTTCATTTTGGGGGACCAGGGTGTGTTTTTGTTTAGATTTCCTAAATCCACAAAGAAAATCACTGAGCTGCATAAATGGATCGTTTGCCCATATATCTGAGCATTTGTGATAAAGGGTATGCTGGGCATCCTCCGAGATATATAGAGAGGTTTATATATAAAAAAATAAACTTTTTTTTTTTTAATCTTCTCTAACTTTGCTTCTCTAACATGTTGAAATGCTGGTGTCTAGTAGGCCTGTTCCCCTCCGTTACAACCAGCATCACAAAGCAAGCGCCTGAGCTTTTGCTACGTGTGCAAGTGCACAGGTGCGTGCACATGCAACACGCTGTTAATGGTTGCAAGCCTCACTTTCTGTGGATTTTGTTTATGATTCTCCCACTTCACTTTAAAAATGAGTTGTAGCATTTGCCCTCGCAATTGTATTGAAATCCCCACTGCAACAGGCTGTTCCTTGCTGAGCCCAGGCTGCATATGTAAAAGTAAAGCAGGTGGTGAGCGTGCTGTGACTTGGAGGGTTTAGGGAAAGGCTGGATTGTCTATTTCATTGACATTTTAAGCTCTTCCTCCCTTCTCTTCCTTCTCTTCTTTCAGAAGATGGAAAGATCAGATGAATCCCAAAACTAGAATCTTAAAGTGTATGGCTGAAAATCTTTACGTCAGCTCAGCAATATGCCTTTTTTTCCACCCCATTTTTTTTACAAAGGACTATGTTAAAACCAGAAATTA
Organism: Scopus umbretta; assembly: GCA_013400535.1. Lineage (NCBI taxonomy): Eukaryota > Metazoa > Chordata > Aves > Pelecaniformes > Scopidae > Scopus > Scopus umbretta. The sequence continues at coordinate 3,937 of VZTL01033151.1, forward strand.
AACTTCAAGATTGTTGAGGAAATCTGGTCTTTGTAAAACAAGTAAGTGTGTGCAGGGGATTATTTGTTACATAAAGACCCAGTTTTTTTGGATGCAATTAGACTACTGCAATAGAGGAGGGGTAATCCAAGCATTTTTAACCTGCATGGTTAATGGGAGTGAAGACCCTTCTGAATTTGCTGCTACTAGCTGAGTTAATTTAGGCTTCGATTATCAAAGTAGCTCACAACACTGAGTTACCTCTGCCCCTGCTGAAATCAGAAGGGGCTGGGGTTAGGCCAAAGCTACGTGCTTTTTGAAAACCTCACTGCTGGGCTCTCGGTGCCTCTATCCAACCTGTGAAGAGAGAAGTGTTGTAATATAGGGGAGGCAGGTTACTTGGAAATGTGTAGCTGAGTAGTGTGTTGCAGAACAGCATTGCTGAGAAGAGATGGTAGGTTCTCATTGTTCATCAGAGCAGACAAAATATTCCAGTTTTGGTGTGCATTGAAGTTTTCCAGGTAACTTTTGAAAGCTTTTTTTTAAGAGGCTCTGGAAGCAATGGAGCAAATATCAGGCCTTTTGACTAATTTACCTGCTGGCAGAAAGAAGGCTAAAAAATTGTGGAACAGCTGGGCTTCATGCCATGTTCTGATTCTTCCAAGCCCCAAAATGACATGGCTAACCAGTACCAGCTTGGGAGTAGAGAATGAAACCCTAGACCAGCAGTATTACAATGGGGGAAACCGCTGCAGCAATGCACGTGTCACAGTTTTCCGTGAGATTGTGTGAGTTGTTGTTCATGGCGAGGAATCAGACAGCCAGCTGCTTTATGAGCTGCTTTGTTGCTGCAAATGGGAATAAAAAGCGAGCTGCTTTCCCTGCTGAGCAGTGAGGTGAGAGCTGTTGGAGCTCTGCCTGGGAGGTGTCAGGGATGGAGCAGAAGGGTTATCCTCCTGGGGTTGCAGCTTGGGCCACATCCAAACAGGCTAAAGTGAGACATAAACATAGTTTGTCAAAAGTATGGCCAGGGTTCTTGTGCACAAATCTGAACTTAATTTGGGGTTGGCAACAGAGTGTACCAGCAGGAAGGGTTTCACTTGGGATCAATATGGAAGGTTCAGATTGCTTCAGGGGCATTTTGCTGCAGAGGAAGTAAAAGCTGTGTCTGTAGCGACAACAAAGTTTTCTGCTTGAAATGTCTTGTGGGGTAAAAAAAAAAAAAAAATCAGAGAAGAATAGATTGTTTTATATATACAAAGCAGTGTGTTTGTAGTTTCAATTTTTCCAGGCATTTCTGCTATCAAATTTTTTAAAAAGAAATGTTATAAAATTTTCAAATTAGAAATAGTAAATATTTCCTTGCAAGTGTGCTTGTGTAGAAATGGAAGGCGAGAGGTATAAGGAGAGTGAAATTGCTTCCAATTGCATCCAATACCAGCTCTTCCCCTTCTCAGCCCCCTTCATTCTTCCATTTGTTTTGGGATGGGAGATGCCTCATGTCGGCTGCTTTTGTGGAACGCAATCAAGGGGAAAGAAATGAACGCCTCCAAAAGAATCAGTCGGCGCTAGGTCAGGATGATCGTGTCGCTTCATGTGACGTCTTTCCTGAAAAACAAAAGCAGTCGAAGTGAGATCATCAGTGGCAGATTGATTCATCTGTGGCATCCAGCGGAATCCTGGCCTTCCGCTGGCCCTCCTTCCCCAGCAGCAGCAGCAGCGGTGCTTCAGATCAGGCACTAGGTAGCAATGCCAAGCCATGGCAGGTATTGGTGCTTCAGATCAGGCACTAGGTAGCAATGCCAAGCCATGGCAGGTATTTTGCAGGCACTTTGCAAGGGCTCCTTGCCCTCCTTTGGTGGCTGAGCAGATTCCCCTAGGGAGGCGTGCAGGGCTGTAAGGGGGACGGGCTGCTCTAGGGCTGGCTGGCCGATGTTAGCACCCAGAGCTCTGTTTTGCTTTGCTTTCCATTTTAAATAGACTAGTATTAGTGTTATAGCTGGGTTTTGTGCCTTGTAGCACTATTACAATGAATGATCTGTCAGCGTTTTCAGGAAAAGGTGTTAATTTCAGGCAGTTACAACTCAGCAATAAAAACTTGCTTCAAGCAGGAAAATGAAATACAAGTGCTTTGTTAATATTTATGTGCAATCTTTCATAACAATGGCTTAGCAATTTAAAAGTGATTTCAGCTTAACTCTCTTCTCTGACTGCGCTTCAGAAGGTTGCTTTTCTCACTGGCTATACAGGCACCAAGCATGTTTTGTGCTAAGGATGACAATTTGTCTACAGGGGACAGTCATTTCTGAGTCAGCTGAGAATCCAAAATTATGGATACCAGCCATCACAGCAGTAACTAACAATTCAGTGTTAAAACTTCTTACAGCTTTCATCACCACAGTATCTCCCCATTGTGTCTGAGTGAGGAACTGTTGGGGGAGAAAAAAAAACCAAAACCCACCAACACATGCTACATGGAATAAATCCCTTGCTATTCCCTTTTTTACTCCAGTGAGAAGTTTGTTTGGCTGAGACTTCCAATACATTTGCTTTCTCTGGGAGTTTGCCAAAGGTTTATGTACTACTTTACTTTGCATCATGTTCTCCAAATTGTAATGATGATTCGGTGTCTTTTCATGTCAAAACTGTAGTATTTTTCCAGTGTTTTTTTACTTTTTTTTTTTTTATCTCTTGCCATTTTGAAGAAAATGGCAGCAGTCAATCTTTGAGAGCCTTACATTGTCAAGGACTATTAATTGCAGAGATTTGTTGGGCTGAACCTCAGCTGTTCTCCAGGATCGCTATCTCAGTTTAAGCCAGCAAAGGAGCTTTATGGAAGATATTTTCTCCAGCCAAGAGTGTTGTACAAGCATAAGAAATCTTTCCAACAGTGACCATCACTTTGTATTATTATTAGTAGCACCTGAATTTCAAGTACAGTAGGATTTGGGTGAGATGATGTTTAATTATTTCTTACAGTAGCGCTATGGTCAAAACGGAGACCTATGATGCAGGGTAATACATATTTAGAGAAAGAGCTTAGCTCGTAAGTAGTGTTACTGACCCATTGCAGTCAGTGGATCTGGATGCTCTGGCTGAGTTTGAGCAACAGGCTTCCTGGCGATAACACTGAATAAGAACACGCTGCTCGTGATCTGCTTTGCCTGGACCATCTAGTAACGCTTCCAGTGGTGGCAGCAGCGCTGGACAAAAGTTGTGGTTCATCTCTCAGAAGTCTGGAGGGTTAATACGATGTACTGAGAAGTCAGGTGTCTCTTGGCAAAATTTCCCATCGTGGCTTCCAATTTTGCCGATGACTGTTTGGGGTAACCTCAGAACTGCACAGTAATCTAGTTTCACAGTCCCATGTTTTCTGTTAGCGAAGCAGCTTCTGAAGAGCCAGCCACTCCACAGGTAGCTGTTCTGGTTTTGATGGGATCACCTGTACGGACAAAGACCTGTGGGGTGTTTGGAGTTTTGGAGGTTGCTCTGCAGCTATATGGCCTCTACCAAATTTGGGATTGGCAAAATATCTTGCAATTTTCTCTTTCAATTTCAATCTCTTTTTCTTTTCAGTTTCTCTTTCAATTTTTTCTGAACTGCTTGGCACATGCCTTTCTCTTTACCCTTTCCATGTAGTAAATCTCATTCTTGCTGACAGTCCTGGTAATTGCATTATGCAGAATGGAAGTCTTCTGTTCTCTTTCTCTATTTTTATAGTATGCAGCCTTCCACAGCTAAGTTTAAAAGGACAGAAAAATTCATGTTGTTTGCAGTAAGAGCATGTTTTAAGCTTGCCTGCTGCTAAAGCAGAGAGAATACTGCCCAGATATGGAAATGTCAGAGGCCACAGGCCTGTATCTAAGGCAGTAAATGTTTCTTTTATTTCTTATTCCACTTTACCCTGGTTGATATTAACTTTAAACTTTTCTTGGCATTTGCAGCAATAAAAAGAGTAAAATCCTGAGGCTTTGTTTTTCTGCCCGTGAACCAAGCCTTCAAACCTCAAATGAGACTTGGCCATATCCTGTTTTTGGAGACAGCCGGGAACTCTTACAAATACATGTAAGCATTGGGACACCACTGCCTTCAGGCTGAAGGCATTATCTGATGAACTCGTACAGAGCGTGCCCAATGTGGATGAATAGAGGCAAATGTCTAAAATAATTATATTAAAACAAAAAACAATATTTAAAAAAAAAAATCTGTGTCTCCAACTCTTATGATACCGGCCAACTGTAGTCTTCATGCTGCTTTGTGCCTTTTAACTGTAGCCCCGCGTGATGTGCAGCAGCTAAAGAACGTGTCTTTGGCTACAGCCCCCAGCGCTTTGGTACAACCCAGTGCAGAGGACGTGCCTTCAGTGTGCAACCTGAACTGGGGGAGGGCTGTGCTTCGTGTCTTGTGATGTGCGGCATCCTGATTCCCATCCTGATTCCCTGCTTACGCCAGAGCTGTAGACTCTCTGTGTTGCAGGAGATGTGGTGGCATAAGGTTCAGCTCCAGTCATTCTGGTTTGTGATGATTCATTTTAAATTTGGCCTGACTTTTACAGAGCGACCTCGGAGCACCCAGGGAAAACAATGACATGCTTGCTGCTCTTGATCTTATGGATTGATTTGTGTATGTCAGGATTCCAAAGACTTTACAATTGGAATAGGTGGTGCTTGGCAGTGGTATGTAGGGCTGGAAAGATAAATCCAATTGTATGTAACTGCTAGACGAATTTCCACAGCCTTTGATTTAATCACTGGAGTATTGACAGGAGGGTTTGGCCCAGCGCTTCCCCATTTAGCTGTGCTATTTGGTTACTAGACTGGAACAGCAAACAGCAGGTATTGTCATGTTAGCAAAAGGCATCCCCCCAGCAAGTTCTGCCCTGGCATGCAGTCTGAACAATGAAGAGATAACAATTCCTTGCTTGACCAAAGACTGTTCGTGAAATTGGGCTTGCTGGAATGCGAAAGGCTCTGTATTAATCTCTTGTGAGTGTATGATAGATGGCGTTCTTTTGATCGTGAGAATCCGCGTACTGCTCAGGGCTTGGCACGTGTGAGCCCGCTCTAACTTGCAGTGTAGGCACAGTTTGAAATGCTGACGCTCTCCGGAGAATACTGCCCCCAGAAGCTATGAATGAAACCCAGTTTTGTGTTGTTCATCCTCTACTGTTGTATTATTTTCAATCCTGTAAATAAATATTTGCCCTATAATTATGTAGCTCTGATGAACATGATTTTAATGTCAAAGTTTTCAGGAGACCTTTAGCCAAGATGCTGCTCTATTACATCTTGGGGAGGGGGGGGAAGAAGTGGAACCATTTCTCTTTCTGAAGTGATATTTCCATTCTGTTCTATATAAATGAGCCAAAGAAATGCTTGTCCTCTTTTTGATATTACAGCAAAGAGGACTTATATGTGAAATATATCTTCGTAAATCTTTTCAAGGGTGCCTAAATTATTTATGATTGGTTTAGTTTGGTTTGCATGCCATATTGCTCTCTCCTCTTAAACAGTTTATACACCACCCGGCTTTTCACATTAATCTCTGCAGTATGTGCTCAGTTATCCCAGCCAAAGAGCCATCTATTACATTCCAGTAGCCACAGCCAAATGATCTAATTTTTCTGTTGGTTGTTTTATCCAATAGTTCATAAACCCATGACTGTTATTACACTAGCACAGATAAGTTTTGTTCTATCACATTGATGCATTTGTCATTTTCTTCTCCATTTCTTAGCAGAAATTGTGATTAAAATAGGGGTTTGTTCATGAATGTAAGATTTGTAATAGACTACAAAAGCTGGCTTGATTAAAGCAAGTATGATTGCCCTTTGTTTTTGGCCTCCCACCTGCTTTGGGCCTCCACTTTTTTCCCAGCGTCCCACCCCTCTGTTGGCTTCTACTCCTTCCACAGCCTCAAGTCTCCCATGGGCCACCCACCCCTCTCTTGGCATCCCATCCATCTCTTGTTCTCCAACCCCTCTCTTGGCCTTAAATCTTTCCTGGGCCTCCCGCTGTCCTGTTGGCCTCAACTCCTTCCTGGGCCTTTAACCTCCCCCATCAGCCTCCACTCTTTCCTTGGCCTCCCACCCCCCTATCAGACTCCTGCCCCCTTTTTTTGCCTCGACCTTTCCATGAGCCTCCCATCCCTTTCTTGGTCTCATACCCCTTTCTTCTTGTCAGTTCTCTCCATTGTTTCCAGAACCCCTTGTTGGCCTCAACTCATGCCTGGGCTGCCCACCCCTCTCTTGACCTCAAGCCTTGGTCTCCCGCCCCTCTCTTGGCCTCAAATATTTCCTGGGCCTCCTGCCCCCCTGTCGGTCTCAACCCTTCCCTTAGCTTTCCATCCCTCTTTTGGTCTCCCACCCTTCTTCCAGTCTTACCTTTTCCATGGGCCTCCCACTCCCCTGTCACCTTCCCACCCATCTCTCAGCCTCAACTGTCCCCTGGGCCTCCTTACTCCTCCCTTGGCTTGAACTCTCCCTTGGGCCTCCCACCCCTATCTCACCCTGAACTTTCCCTCTTTTCCAGCCTCCCACCCCTCTTTCAGCTTCAACTCCCCCCTAGGTCTCCCACCTTATTTTTCAGCCTCAACTTCGCCCCTTGTGGTCTACTACCTTGTTTTGGTCTCAGCTCTTGCCCTGCTTCTGCCTCCCCATATTTTTGTCCTCCCATCCACTATTGGCCTCTTTAACTTCTGTCCTCCTGCCCCCTTTTTGGCCTCCCAGCCCTTTTGGCCTCAACTCTTTGCCTCCCACCCCTTTTCAGCCAACCACCCATTTCTGGGTGCTCTCCTGCTTTTTTGGTTTTGTGTATGTCTTCAGCCTTCATCAGCCTTGCATTTCAGTCTTCTCCTCTTTTTGGTGTCTCACTCTTTTTTCAGTCTCTGCTCCCACTCCTTGAGGTCCCTACTCATGTGTAAAATGATCTGAAATGGGCATTTGTGACACAAAAGCCTCTATCTGGCACATGGGCTGAAGTGTGAATTCGTCCCTCAGCCTGCTTTGCTCAATGGGTGTGGGCCCTGTCTGAGTTTATTTGTCTCTTTGTGTGTAAATGGGTCCCAAGTATTGCAGTTTAGGCTGTTTTCCAAACCAGGTGATGACTGTTTTTCTGGGAGAGTGTCCAAAATCTTACAGACATTGCAGCCTTTTCTCATTTTTATTTTGATTGGAAAGAAAAGAACCTTGAAAGAGTCACATCTTTGATGGTGTTATTGGCACTAAAGTGTGGAGACAGGCGTAGGTGACCTCAGCGGGCTGGGGTGAGCTGCATGGGGGTTTGTTGGTGTAGTCGGCTCCACCACAGCTTAGCACTTGGTGTGGGACCTCCTGAGAGGAGACCAGCGCAGTCCCAGCGGAGCAGCCGGTGGGCAGCTCTTTGCAGTGGCAGCCTTTTTCTCATGGCTCTCTCTGGAAGTGGGGTGGCTTCCTTCTATCCAGGTGAAGCTCCCTATGTATGTGTTAAGAAAGTAGGCACTGAGAGAAAGGCTTTAATTTCTTTACCTCTGTATTAGCTGTGGTCTTGCTGCTCTTCCCCACAGGCAAGCGGTGAGGTGTCAGGTTAGAGTCGGCTCCTGTCCCCAAATCTGACCCTGTCTCACCCAAACTTCTTCGCCATGCCTTTGAAGATGTACAGTACCCTTGCAGCTCTGTCTGAGTCTGTTTTAATATCTGTAAATACTGCATAGCTTTTCTCATTTCATAGATAAGTCTTCCTATAGGTCTTTAAGTGCTACGATACCTAATCTTGCTTTATTATGAACAGTAAATGGTGCACTAATTTGTATATGCATGCATGATAAGATATAGAAGGCATTATTGGGTGTGTATGTGAACTCCTAGAGATGGTTAATAGGGTAAAGATGTGCAAGTGATGAGGATTTGGAGTTGTACTTTCCTCAGGTACAGCTGACAATGTCTTTGAGTCTATTTTGATAGTCTCTTGGGAGTTTGAATTACTTGCCTCTGTGAAACCAAATTGTGGGACCTCAAGGATTAGTGCAGCTGTGAAAGGCTTGTCCCTCTTTCCGCAGAAGACAGTCCTGGTGCTCCCTGTCACTGTGATATGCAGTTCAGACCTGCTGTAGTAAAGCTCTTGTGGTGGTAGCTACCCTCTCAGCAGTGAAGGGGTTGTCTGATAACGAGGTAGTCTACACACACCAAACCAAATTTTTGTGTGAACAAATAGCCAGAATGATTCATTAAAAATATATGAACAGAGATGGCTGTAGAGTAAGAACATCACAGCTGTTGGTTCTCTTACAGTTCTCATGAACACGTTTTTAGCTAAGGTGCCTGAACCACCTTCTAAAAATGTGAGAGAGGGAGGACAGGAAACCTCCTGCCTTTAAGAGAAAAGCACAACAGGAGACGTTGTTGTGCTGTAATTCATGTGAGGTGTTGCTCTAATCCATAAAGCACAGCCATGTGTTCATATCCCAAAAGGGCATAATTATTTCATGATAACAGTTCTCCCTCGAGTGGCCTTACTGGTATTATAAAAAGCGTTTATTGTGGAGAAAACCTATATTTTTGGTGCTGGCAGTTAAGAATATTGAACAGTAGTTGCAGCTGAGATAGTGATTCACAGAGATTAATGCAGCTCCTCTGACTTCTCATTAGCTAGACACCACTCTTTCCAAGCCAGAGGGGGGGGAAAAAAAAGAAATTCTTTATAGAAATGCTAATGAAAGTATAGAACTTCTTCTAGCACCTTCATGGAAACACCAGTGTTTGTCAGGTCTGAAGAGAAATGATTCATATTTTTCTTTTAGGAGGCCAGATTGTGGAGCTCTCTTTGATCAATATAGCTGTATCAGTGCTGTCAGGTTTTTCCAGGTGCGCCGAGAAGCCGGTGAGGGCAGCGAGCAGACTGCGTGAGTGACGTTTGCTTCCAGAGGGAGGGGTTGTGTTGAAAACCCGCGTGTTGTGGGTGGTGAGCTTGCCACTTTCTGAATAGCACACAGATAAGTGCAGCACTGGATTTTGGATTTGTATATCGTCTTCTGCAGATACGTATCCTCAGATGATTACACTATGTTGTCTAAAACTGGTTCAGAAGCTGTTGTGATGCTGCAGATGAGTTTTACTCTGACAGGCTTTTGAAAGCATGTTTCAAAGCTTAGAATTTATTAGGCTATAACTATTCTGGTCAAAGAACTTATATGCATGTTTCCTGAAGTTGTTTTGTATAAATTCTTCAGCTGTCACTTAAATAGTAGCATGTCTTAGTGATTGTCCTTTAGCTGTTATCAGAGGAATCGCTGTACTTAAGATTTATTTTTTAAATGTTCTTCACCACAAATTACAATAGTAAATAGACAGAGGAAGAGCAAATGCAGCAATCTATGCATTTCCCCATTTTAATACTGGCACTCAGACCTCCAACAGAAGAAAAGACATCTCAAATTAAAACAGTGTCTGCCAAAACTAGCATTAGTGGTAACACGAGAAAGCCGACATGACTGGGGTCAGTATTACTGTTATTAGGAGTAGGGTAGAATGGGGATTCTGCAGTGGCGGTGCAAGAGTACACACTATTCATCTGAAAGATTTATAATGCACATGAAATGTAAATAAAACCAGACTTATAGCATGTAGCAGCATAGATGTGACAAGCCTGTCGAGATACTGTTTTAGCAGTCAAAGCTTATTAAAAGTCTGAAAAGTCCAAACCCTTTTCCTTTTTCTCAGCTGAACGTTTCCTCTCTGTCCTTTAATGGGCAAGATGGATCATGGGCCATGGAAAATCTTTTGAGAGTCTTCTGAGCACCTTATATTTCCTGTGTATTTGTCTCCTAAGATGTAGCTCAAAACTTTTCCAAATTCAAAAACCTATTTAATGAAAAATTTGAATCAGAATCACAAAGGTGAATATAATATGTAATCAGGAATTAAATGTAAAACTTGGTGTTAGCTTACATTGTTGGTTTCTGTCAATACTACTGAAGAAAATTTAAAAAGGAAACAAGAATAGAGTGGCTACAAGGAGGAGATAAGACTGAAGGTTCTGGTTTTGTGGTCATAACTATTTTGACAGTACAAATGCATTTTTCCTCCTGGCACTGTTTGAGTAATTTAAGCAGGATAATGATATCCATGTTGGCTAATCAAGAGAGGTGTGCAGATGGCAGCGTGAACACCCTTGGGTTCATGTCTTGTTGCACGCAGAACTGTGCCACTTTTAGTTTTTAATGAGTAAAATGTGAATCAAGCCTATACGCTCTAAAACCCATAATGTATTTGGTCAAGCACACAATTTTTCACCAAAAACCAGTTTGTTGGAAAAAACTTTGTCCCTGCTCTTCTTTCCTTATACTGTCAGAGACAGTCTTATGATGGAATTAGAAAGTTGGAAATGTAAAGGGACCCTTTCTCCTATTCCCACCTTTCATCCGTGTGCCTGGCGCGGCGGGTGCTTCATAGCACGGCATGGCAAGCACTGCGTATTATCTGCTGCAAGCCCTGAGGCTGCATTCGGAGCTATGTGCTGGTCTGCTCCATTGCTTTTTGTGTTTTACGATTCACCTGTGTTGGGTGTTTGGCAGTGTCGTTACTCTGAGTAGTAAATGTTGAATGCTTGAGCACCAAGTGAACATGGAGATGATTTTGAGGACTCCACGCTGCCTGTGGCAACCAGAGCTGTGTCCCTCTGCTCTCAGTCCATAGTTGCATCGTGCATGTTTCTGGCTTTCATATTCCTAGGGATGGACCAAAATCACCATCATGAAGCAAAGTGCCTGATGTTAACCTGCTCTGCTCAGTTGCTTAGGAGGGAAGGACAGTTCTGTTTAAAATATTTCGTAGGTTTAATGGTGTTACCCGCTCGCTATGCTGGATTGGATCTCTCTGAAATGTGACCTTGTACTTGTGCCAGATCCTGTTTGTGGTGGCAGAATCCTGGGCTTTGGGCTCATCTTTGTGGCAAGGATCAAAGAAAGTTGTATTTTTTTTTTTCTGAATATTTCTCTGTTTGGCTTATGATCAAAAACCCCAAAGATGTTCGTATGTGTAGGTGTTGATTTCTTACTTCTATTTTAACTGCTGCAGGAACAAAAGACTAGACGGAGCCTCCTGGGTCAATGAGACCAGCCCTCTATGCTGCAGCTAACATATCATGTATATGCCAGCCTTTATTTGCTTGTGTTTTTCCTCTAAATTTCATTTCTGGTAGCAGAGTAATATCTTTCCAAATGTTTTATTTTCAAGAAAACAAAGGCCAGCTCCATCTTTGCTAAATTTGCAAACACTTAAAGAAAAGAAAATACATTTATCTCTAGACACCAGCTTTCTATAGCCCCTTAATTTATAGGATTGTCCATTAAATGGCTGATTAGCTTTTTATCCTTTATATGTGCTTCAAGAGTAGCGGTCTTTAAAGTTTGCAGAGATTTCTGTTTGCTTGCTATTATCCTTAGTACTTCACTTGATTGTTTTTATATACCCTCTTTCTTGTTCACTTCATTTATTGCCAGGCTAACCATATCACATGCTCGGGGATTTGTTAGAGTGTTCAAAGTATTTAAAAATTACCGCATGCTTGATTTCTTTGTATAAGGAAGGAAACTGCTTAATTTCCAGCTTTTTAAATCCTCTTTTCCTCCTTCTCAGAACCCACCCTCTCCTCTGCCCCAATCTGCTATTTCTTTCCTCTCAGATGGGAGATGGAGCGTGGTATCCCAGTGGCCAGTGAGGGTGTTATGTTTATCTGTGTAGTTCCCCTAGAATGATCAACAACGTCCTAGAGATCCTGAGATGGCTGGAGTTTTTGAGGTAGGCATGTGTGACCTACTACAGCGAGCTCTCTCCCGTGAAGACTGAGAGGCTTCTGTACTCATAGAAGTCAAATACCCCTGGGACGACGAGACAGGATAGTGAGTTTCTCACGAGAGGGAACTCTCTGCAGCCTGTCCATCTGTTGTCTGGTGAGCACCCTCAGTTGCTTACAAAAGAAGAAAAAAAACCCCTTCCCCTCCTTTCAGAAGTATCCATCGGACCTGCTGAGCTCTTCTGAAAGGAGCATAATGCCAAACTGTGGACAAAATTGTCAAATAGCTGCTGTATGTCGCTGAGCCGCGTGCCTCTCTGGGAGGCTGCCTGCGTGCGTCACTGATGTCTTTGTGCTCTGGTGTCTTGAACAGATGTTTTAGCCCAAGACTGGTGAATGGTACAGCAACACAGTTGCTATGTATACAGCGTTGAATCAAAATAAAGGAGTTTTGAATGCAAGTAACTGATTTTAAGGAGCATGTCTCCGCTAATGTTCCTACTACCTGCGAAACTGAGGGGTTGGACAGCAATGTATTTCACAGGTTTAAGTGTAACAGGTTTGTTAGCCTAAAGCCACAGAGAAATCCCTGCCTGTTGGTTGTCTTTTCCACCAGAAAAGCAATCTGCAAGGCTAAGGACGTGCGCTGCCGCTCAGTGCTGATACCAGAACAAGACAGCGGTGTTTATGGAAAACTTTCACTGAAGGAATTCTGGAATTGTTTAACCTTTGCAAAGACAAAATTCAGTGATACGCCGTTCTCCAGTGCAGGCAGTATACATCTAGAACTGCATAAGCAGTTTGAATTCTCTTCAGCTGAGGGATCTCCACATTCCATATATCCCAAAGAGGTTGGGATATAAGTGCACATGGTGATCTTGGCTGGCTTGAGTCGCTATAAAGGAGTCCTGAATCCTGTATGTCTTTCGCCACTAGATTAAATTGCTGTTCCATTCTGGGGCAGGTGGAATATGGTGTGGCGCAGCAATTGTTTTTGTTTGTTTTTAATAAGTACCTTTAAGGCAATAACAGGCAGGCAGTGTCAGCCTGATGTATTCTGGTTTGATTTCAGGCATTACACAAGGGAACAGGCTATTTCCACATCTCCCCCTAGAGCTCTTTAGCAACAACAGCAGCAATAATAATAACAATCCAGGTTATTAAAAAAAAGAGAAGAAAGAAGAAAACATCACGCCAGCTCCCTTAAGGAGTAGCACAAAGCCATGGCGAAGGTCCATAGGACTAGGCATCTTTGCTCCCAGTGTAAGAATAGTGCACATAAATAACAATAAAAGTGTTGCACAATGAGCAGTTCTGCTGTTCAGGAGAAATAGGTTTCCTTTCAGATGAGGAAAAATATTGGGCTTTTCACCAAAAAGGTTGTCTTCTCAACCCTTGCCTATGTAGGAAAACTCATTTTTACCTGAGCTCGTTAGAAGAAGCATGGAGAGAACTTGTGGAATTGCAGTGAAGTCAGGCTAATGCCCAGGGTGGCTACCTGGATAAAAGCAGCGAGGTATGCCATGGGGGCTTAGTCTAACACGAAGTGATGGGCTTGGAGGCTTGAGAAAGAGGAATGGCAAATGTCAATAGAGGGAAGAGCTGATGCCTTTTTAATGGGAGAAGGGTCAGTGGGGTGGCAGGAGGATTGATGGACTGCCAGTATAATATGCTGTGTGTAACACCGAGGCAGTGCCATGGACTGTATTTTAAGAGCACAGTGTCTGTCCCCAGGAAATGGCACAGACTTACCTTTTTACTGAGCGAGCCTCAGACTTGCCGTTGTGTAGAGCTTTAGCTAGACCTTTTCTTTCCTTTCTGTATTTCTTTTTTTTTTTTAATCCAAAATGATTAAAAAGAGAACCTCTAGGCTCTTTTGTGCTGGAATTCTCAAAAGGATGCAATTTTGGATTTCTGGGGTGGTTATCAGGTGTTGCGTTTGTATGGTGCCAAAGAGGGGAGGTTAAAAGAGGAGTTCAGGAGAGGGGGAGCAGTGCTGGAGGGAAGAACTGTGCAAATCTTTTGTGCTCTCTCAGCATAGGTTTGTATGAACGTTTCATCAGAGCAGAAACAGCAGAAATGAAACTTCTGTCTTGTCAGGTTGGAAGAGGGTGGTAGCGTTACAGAAATGCTAAGAGTGCATGACCTTATTTTTTCCACTCGGAACCAGATGCGGGGATAAGGCTTACACTGGAAAAACATAATCCTCTGAACGTGTAGCTTGGTGGGAAGAGAGGGAAGACATGGTGTTGCAGTGGATGGAGCCAGGTACAGAGCCATTATCTTCTAGGTTGTGGCAGACATGGAAGGCTCTTCTGATTAAGTTTTAAGCCATCATCTGCATCCCTGATGCCATCGGAGGCAGAAGATATTTTTGCATCCGTAGTTACCCTGATGAACTGCATTACTTGCAAGGTTTTTGCATTGATTTGGCTGGGTTGACTTTCTGTCCTCAGTGTCTTTGAGGCAATAGTTACCTAAGAGTTAAAAGAAACCCTATTTGGCAGTGAATACACAGTGGGTATGGCTGCAGTGTCAGCTGAGAATTATGCTAATGGAAAGGACGTAAAAACAAATTTGAAGTGCACACATTAGTGAGCATGGTTGTTGGTTAACTAGTATTTTAACATGTGCATTGTGGTATGATTCAAAGGCCCTAAAAGATCTCTCTGACTGCATTTCCACTGCTAGGCATTTTGCCTTATATGAAAATGTTCCAGAAATGCAGGTTCCACCTAGAATAGCCCATGTAATTTTTTAGATTGAGAGAAGCAAAAAAATCTTTGTTTTGTTCTTGTTTTAACCTTCTCCTTGTTCTTCAAAACAAGGCATTCATCAACGACAATAGAAACTGCTACTCTTAGGGCTGTCAATGTTTATAGCTTTGGGTTTAATAGCAAGGACATAAATATATACTTTTCATTACGTTTTTGCTGTTATTTGCTCATCATCCACAGCACCTGATATTATCATAACTCTTTGGTCGAAGCTATTAAAGTTATGGTTTGTAGCTCACACTGGCATGAGGCAGAGAGAGAGCCATAAAAGCAGAAAGGCCTCATAGATTGAGATTCAGCTATTAGGCATATTGGTCGTTTTCTCACTATTCACATAACAGCAACTCTAATCTTGGTAGGTAGTATTTTTAACCTTCCTTCTCTATCCCACCACCCCCAGCCTCCCAGTAAAATTTCTCCTCTTCAATCTAAGCTAAAGTCATGTTTGCCATTGCAAGTGCAGGATGATGTTTAGTCTGTTATGGAAGAGCACTAGTAAGCAAAGAAAGCCTGTTCATCTGTTGAACAAAAGATGCAACTTGATGAGGGCTTAAAGAAGAGATGACTTGAAGCTGTGCTTGCAATGGGCCATCGTGGTGCCCACCCCAGATCTGGGCTGGGATAGAAAAGCTCCCCTGGGTCAGTTATTTAGGAAGACATTCTCCAATGGAAAATCTTTGCAGAGAAGCTTTCCATCTTTCTATATTCAGCTCTGCTTGGGAAATTCCTCTAGTGGGGCCCTACCCATGAGCTTTTTATCTTCATTGGGAGGACTCCTTGCTGTCAATACTTTGGCCTGTTTACAAGTGAGTGGGTAGAAGGGCAATGAACTAGTAGAGCTAGTTTACCAATTAAAGATGGCCAATGAGAAAATAAAGCCTCAGTTGAGACTTGTCAGGATAGGAATGATCTGAGATGGTGACTTCATGGGTATAAATCATTCATCCTCTGGCAGAAGATGCCTGGCTTCCTTCAGCTATGGCTTGAAGTTACTAGCAAGAAATTCTAGATCAAATTCAGATCTGATTTAAACTGTGCAGGTTCTTGTGGTATTGCTAGGCTCTGATAGGATATGTCCTAATCTTTCTACCATAGTGGGAAGGATCCTTATTTCTTTGGGCCTGATCAAAACCCCCCTACATTTAGTGAGTTTTGAACTAATTTCCAAGCACTCCTAGCCATTTCTGTGTCAGTTTAAATTTCTGTTTAGCTGCTGTATTTTAGAATATAAATTTACAAAGAGTACCAATGCTCTTTCATCTATCCCCCTTCAGAACTAGTCAGTCAGCTGTTGGCAGAGGCTTACTTTTGCTGGGTTTTTCTGGCTTTCTGCAAATAATCCAGGCTTATCCTTAAATAGCCTAATTCTGTGTCAGAGCATTTTAGGATTTATTTTAGTCTCTAAAATTTCATGTGACTATCAAACAAAAGAAAACATCCTTTAAAAAAAAATAGTCTTTATACAAATCTAATTGTATTTCTCTCCAAAGAAGTAGCACATTTAGCAGCTTCAGAGCAAGTTTGATTTGTATTTCAAGTACGGTGTTATTCTTTGTAAGCTGCTAAATGCTTGTGGTAACTCTACTTCACAAAGAGGAACCAGAATTGAATGAATTTCCCGACTCCCTTTCCAGCACTGCACTTGCTGCTTGGTCATCTGAACTGGTACCTTAAGACTCTCACTGATTGTGGGGTCCTTTTTGTGTTTGTCCGATTTGTGTATGTCATCATGGTGCGATGACGCAGTCCTGGGTCAAACCCAAAGTCCATATAACCCAGTCTTTTCTCTCTAATGGTGCTGTGTAGCAGATGCTTCTGAAAAGCATATACAAACCAGTGCTGTTGCCTGGGTTAGCCCTTGCAAGTTCTGGCAGTAATAGTTTGGGAACTTCCTGAGCTGACAGGTCTGTCTCCTTCTCAGTCTTGTGTTTATTCAGGCTTGCATTATAATTCCTGAGTAATGGTTATCATCTGGGTGCATCAATTGTCTGCGTTATTCAGGTTTTTTTTATCAAAACCTTTCTCTCTCACCTCCCCCAACCCAAGAATTTTTGTCTCGCTGTCTTGGTAGCTCAACAACCCTCATGCTGTTTCTTATTATCTCATTACTGAACTCTTCTGCTACTGCCTTTCCTTGGACTTTGTCAAATGTGTACTGTAAGCAAACAAAAATTGTTGTGATGTAGTAAGTAATGGCTGTGACCTCAGGAAGATGTGAGGGTTGAGGCTGAACGCTTCACCTTCTCTTCTAAGAACTGCCTTCTGAAACTTGTTAGGTTCCTGTGCCAGCGATGGGTGAGAATGGACACTTAGTTCAAATCTGTGAAGTGTATTTACAAGTATCCATCTCGTGAGTACTGATGTGAACAGCACTTTTCAGTAAAAGGTGGGGTTTTTTGTCATAAAGAGCTTGTTTTTCAAGCCTTTAACTTCAGGCAGGGGAGTCTTCAGCTTCGGTACAGCTGTCTTCAGCTTTCACTCTGAATGTTTTAAGATTCGGGAAAGACTTCCTAGCTAAAGGGAGATGGTGAGAGCTACCTGTGAATAGGTGGGAAGGCTGAGATTTGAAACTCAGGTTCCAAATGGGGCACCCCAGGCATAAGCTGCAGTCAGTACTCTGTGCAGTTCGCCTCCTTTTGTACAAAAAGTTAGAAGTTTTTTGGCCGGAGAGAGAGTGTACAGTAGTCCTATGGGAGTGGACTTGGCTTGGGGTACAGATCTGGCTTAAATCTTTGCTCAGCCAATTTCTGTCCCCTGTGGTGTCTGGGCTTTGCCTTAACAGGTATAGCAAGTTCCCCTGCATCAGGGTTTTTGAGTGTGTGTGTGAAACAGTAACTGTTCCTAGATTGCTCTAATGGCTGCAGCCACCCTCTGAGGCAGGAAGGATGTTCTGTTTGCGGCCGTTCTCCTGCACGTGTCCACATGTGCATGTTTCCGTTCAGGTACCCTTCCTAGCTTCAGTGACAGTGGGTGAGTTTAGTCATCTTCTGTCCTGTATCTTAACCTCAGCCCGTTTTTCATCCCATGAAGATGAGAGCTTTACAAGGAGCAAGACCAGAGCTATGACTGGATTCACCCATTCTGAAGGGTCCTGAGAACTGGTGTGATACGCAGCTGCTGGAGAAAGGCTCTTCCTGCTGCTGCACTTTGGCGTCCAGTTCTTCTTTTCCTGTTCTCGCCAACAGTGTTGCTGCAGAATTTGCATTTCAGTACCAGACAGAGCACAACATTTGCTTTGAAAGAGGCTAGAAACGTCTCAGAGGAGAGATGAAACACCTCATTGTGTGTCCTGGCACGTGTGGTGATGTGCATGGAGGTCTGATGTGTCAGCAGTTCCCTTCTCCTTGCTCCTCTCAATTCCTCAGTGAAATGGTGGAACCCGTTGTGGCCTTGTGAATAACCCACTGTAGTGTTTCCATATGCCTGGTGGTCTGTATGAGTAAGGGCGTTTGTGTTAATGTGTAAACAAGCTGACTTTGTGGCTGTGTGTGTGAAGACGTTTCATTGTGCACGGAGGAGCAAACAGCAAGCGGGGCACTGCGATCGTTGGCTGAATGGGAAGACTACAGATGCTTTATTCAATGCCAGTGTTTTTTTAGCTGGTCACCTTGTGTCCTGACTGAATTCCTCTTGACATCTGACCACTAGCTGACAGTCCTGAAGATTTGTCCTTCTGCAGTGGGACCTCCCACAAGACTGCCATTCCTGAGAGAGGACAAACTTCAGATTGGCCCAAGACGAGGAAGAAATGCAAGCTAAACTGCAGACCCAGCTTGCAGTTGCTGCCTTTTGTACGTGTTCTTTTTTTCAGCAGTGCTCCCCTGCTGGGGACAGACTTGAATGTCCACACAGAGCAATGTTCTCACTTGGGGTCCAAATTTCTAATCCCTTTTAGCCCTACCACATGGTGTAGCTTCATTGGGCGTAAATTACTTTGGAGCAGTTCTTCTACCTCTGCAGGGGAGAATAGGGTACCTCTGCCTGGGAACAGGTCATTCCCTTTGGCTTGCCACAACTGTTTCTGTATCTGAGGAGCACAAGCACACGAGGCCTACCTGATGTATCAGTCTTCAAAGAGTGTTGACTTACCCTACGTATGAAAGTGCTGGCTGCATTTATGAACATCACTGAAGCGAAGATTCTTAATTTGGTCTAAATAAATTAAAAAAAAAAAAAAGAAAAGTACTTTTTGAGATGTTTGGTCACTGACCTTGTAAATGTAAGTTGCGTTCCTGGTGGTGGGTTGTCTTTTTGTGTGTTGGGTGGTTTGTTGGGTTTTTTGGGTTTTTTTGGGTGTTTTTTTGTTTTTTTTTTTGTGGTGTGATTTTTTTTTGTTGTTGTTGTTTGGTTTGTTTTAAAAAAGAAAAAATTGTTATTACCTGAACTTATCAACCAGGAAAGCGACGGAGGGGTGAGAGATCTTTGAGGGGTTGGTGACATAGTTAAAGTAAGAAGGAGAATATTATGAGGTACTTTGGGGTCCATTGATACTGTTTGTAGGTTGGCACATGGGTGACCTGAGTCAGAAGCAAGTCTCCTCCTCGTACAGTGGAGAGGGTGGAAATCTGAACTGCATTTTTAAGGCAACCTTGTTACCTCAGATGTTGATGATGACTTGAGGTTTAAAGCTGTGCTGGGACTATACAAGCCCTTTGGCAGGTACTTGTTATTTAGCAGAATTACTGCATTTTGGGCTCGTGTGCCCCTGCTGACGGCGCTAATCTCCATGTTAGGAGGCAAAGTACCAGCTGTGCCTGGTCCTATCTGTACTACTTTAGACCCCATGGATGTTCATCCATTTAATTTGGAAATATTTCTTTGCACTCATCAACAGCTGCATGTAGGCAACTGAAATTGCCACATTTATTCTGACTTAGCTGTGAAAACGACAGATGCTACGTTACTGTAAAACACGGCGAAAGGGTTCTCTAGCTTTGGTTTTGTTTCTTATTTGTGTATGAGAGTTTGATATATAAGCTATTAATGCTGATGACTGAAGCTGCTTTTCTTCAGCAAGATCTGCTCCTTCTCCCATAAAGTCAAGCAAAGCTTCCACTGGGGAACTGGTGCTGTTTATGTTCGGCAAAGGACTTGGAAATTGTACTGGGACTCAGGAAGGAGAAGCGTCTGGCACATGTGTGACACAGATGTGTTACCTGGTGGTTATTACTTTTTCTTAATAATGTGACTTTTTTCCCCAGCCTGAATAATTCAAAGGAACTATGCTGTTGTGCGCACGCCTGAAGGCGTATAACCTTCTCTGTCCTCTGGGCGTGTGGTGTGTGTGCGTGCTGCTTCCAGTGCAGGTATTTTATGGGGATAAACACAAAACCATCTGCCAAGTCTTGTGTGTCAAGCACGGGCCTCGCACAACTGCTTTTCTTCTCATGCCTGACCGCGTTTAGGGCTGTGGTACAACCCTTTGTGCAGCGTGATGCTAGAGCCTTGTTCCCACTCCTTGACCTCATGAATCGGCCGTGCTGGCCAGCTGTGCTTGGGGTCACCGATGGGGACAGGGACTGTGCCACTGTGCTGCTTACCAGGGCCCTGGGACCCAAAGGACTCTGTTAATAGGGGCACTGCCTTGTCCCACACCCCAAGGGCCACTCAGTCGCCTTTCTAAAACCTGAGCCCCTGCCATTGTTGGCGTTAGGAAAGCTGGTACTTAAGGTGCTTAACGAAAAGCCTTGCAAGACTAGGACGCGAAGGGTATGCTGTAATATCTGTCAGAAAAATGCTTGTGGAGAAGAAAGGCAGAGCCTGTGTTGAAACTATTAACCCCCCTTTCAGTGTCTGCTTCATTGTGCCTTTGGGCTTTGCCTTAAAGATGCATACTGTGGTACCTTATTTGTTTGTTTATATTGTGTTAAGCAATCCTTGACAACATCATGTTGGAGTGGTGGATGGGGCTAGATGATCTCCAGAGGTCCCTTCCAGCTTCAATTATTCTGTTATACAGATGCACAGAGAGATGCCTACACAGACTTCTGGAAAGAATAAATGAAGCAAAAACTTTAAGCCTCATTGAAAAACACTGACACAGGAGAAAGCTGTGTGGTTGTATGTATAGCAAGGGGCAGTCTTTCCTTACTAGAGATAGTTTTTGATGGCTTTGGAATGGATATATTGAGAAAGGCTCATCAGTTCATTGCCAAATAATTATGTAGTGCTTGCCTCTGCCTTGAGTTCATTTTGTGGAGAGAAGCCTGTGGAGTTTCTTTGAATGAAAGTTCAAATGCGGTAGAGCAGAGAAGCGTTTTCTGGAATAGCTTTGTAAAATTTGCTTTGTTTTTTGTTAAATTTGACATCTGCACTTGCTGGACCTTATGGCATAACTGAGTCATGTTTCTCGTGGAATTCTCGTGGAAATTATTCGGATGTGACCTTACTACTTTTATTTTGGCTGCTACCTCGAGCCCTAAGGACTAGTAAATGTTGGAGGCTTACATTTAACGGGAGCTAAGCAGAAATTTGACAAACCTTGGGTGCCTTCAATTTGCAGCCTTTTGATTTACTTTTATTAAACAATTATAGCTGGATTTGCCTTTTGGGGAGTCTTTGTTTATGGCATTCTAAGCTAACAAAGCCCAGCTAAGCCGAAGGATGGATTATCGAAAATCAAAGCTAGCCCTCTTAATAGGGACAATGGAATCCTGCCCGGTCCGAGCCTTGTCGTGACACCTGGGAGGCCCGCACTCCAATATGATAAAGTATTTTCTTTGAGAGAAGGTCACCAAAAGTTCACTTTTACAGAGAAGTTCTTATTCTCAGTTAATGGGGCTCCCTGTTGCATGGTCCTGCCGTTGCTTAACATAAAAAGGATGGATTGTCAAAGAAATTACCTTTAAAGCTCCTCCCTGGCAAACTTATCTAAAAGGACAGACCAAGTGTTCTCTCCTGGCCAGACTGAGCGGTCCATGACCCAGCCACCCAAGCTATAATGCCCTTTTGCACTTCTGCAGTTTAGGATTTGTCAGCATTTTGATTTTGACCTCTTGGTTCTGGGCAAGTGCTGTTCTGTAGGTTGTTACTTTATAATAGAATCTCCTATCTGGGTTTCAGAGCAAGCCATTTAATCTTTTTATGCCATGCAAATGAAGACATTTCCAGTCCTTAGGGGATTTTTCTAGTCCCAATGCAGCAGATTTATAATTTAACATGAAATATTATGTGCTTATATCATATGTGAGATGGACTAGGTCCTTTTTTGGTCCTTAAGAACTAAACACAAAATCAAAACTTGGAAGCAGAGCCAGACTCGGCTTTTTTTGTGTGCGTTACCTATGTAATTTCCTGCATGTGTAATTGATTCCTAGTCATAGCTGGGCCCAGACCCAAGTAAAGACTGCGGGGCTTATTCTTTCTGGTCCCTTTCTGAATTAGCTGACTCATTTTTCCCAGAAAGGGGAGAGATGGGAGTAGGGTGTGAGAAGCACATGACCTAAGGCCAGCATCATCTGCTCGGAGAAATAGGTATGGGCTGTTTGGGCTTGCTTTAACTTGACTTTTCATGTATGCATAAAGGTGCCTGAAGAAGGCCAGATTTTTATTTGAGCTTTGACTTCAGTAGAACTATGCTGATTCTGGTAATATTGGCATTATAGTTTGGTAAGTTAAAACACTAATTGGAGGTGTCTTCGAAGATGACACAGTTTTTCCATAGGAAACTGGTAGAACTTTGTTGCCATTTTGGACTTGATCAGTAAAGAGCATTGCAATTATGCTCTTAGATCCATGGTGTTGATATACTAGTTTAGGTAACAGAACTTGGATGAAGCTTTAATTCCCAATATTCAAAACTGGCAGATTGAACCCAATAAAGTAGACATGTAGCTTTTCAATTCACTTTGGTTTTGTGTTTTCTACCTAGTTTTTGGAGTAGGCAATTGCACCTTTTGTGCTACAAAAGTGAGGATGTTTCCAGTGTTTTTGGCATTTCAGGATTGCAGCAAGAATGTTGAGGACCCAAGTAAGAGGAGATGACACAAGAACCCTTCTGAGCAGTGCATGACAAATTGTGAACCTGGCCATTAGAGGCTTTACAATCAGTCCTGCAGCAGAAATAGTGGCATAATTTATTTTGCAGGATGAGCTTTGACACAGATCTCCTGGAGCTTGTGGAGGGATACAGCTTGGGGTGGTGGTATGTTAGCAGGGCTGTAGGATGATTAATATTTTTTTTTTAAGCAGTGCCCATTAGAAGGCATGTGGGAGGTATGGTTAGCAGCAGAAATTCAAGTTCTGCTCTGATACGCAAAGCTGTGATGGCCCTTCTCTTCATATCCTTCACTAATACAGTTTAGTATAATTAACTGTGTAAGTTAATACTCCATTTTCCAATCTTCTGAGATTGCTTGTGTCTTTCGGATCGTGTAAGTGGGCTTTGTGTCAGGCCTGTGTACTAAAGTACATGCTTGAGTGTGAAATCAGCCCAGCTAACCTTTGTATGTGACACCCCCCCCTATTTTTTTTTTTCATTTATAATATATACCACTGTCTTGACTACTATCTTATAATATAGACGACTGTTTGTCCAGTGGCCAATCGTGTGTTTCCAATGGCATGAACTGGGAGTAAGCAGCTTTTTCCCTGCAGCAGCCCCTGAATCTAGTACTACTTGGTATCGTGACAGACACTTAGAGAAAAGGGGCATTAATTCTGCATGTTTGCATTTGAACAGTGAACACATCTTCATAAAGCCTGTATAGCTGAGAAGCTGTACCTCTGTAAGAAAGCCAGCACCCTTCCAGATTCACTCTGGCTGGCAGCTCACAGAAGCTGTTCTGTTGGAGAAATGAAGCTGCTGAGATGAAACCCCAAGCAGAATCTTTGCTATTTTCTCACATTAAAGAGTTTACATTGACTAAAACCAGAGACCTTGGGATGGAGGTACAGCATCTGCTGTGACAGTTTCTGTCTTTTGGTTTTTGAATTTTCTCTCTAATCAGTTTATGTTCCAATAAATCCTTAATACAACAACTGCTTTGAAAACAATTGAAAACAAAAAAAACAAAAAGAGGAGTTTAAATTGCTTATGGCTTGCTTTGTATGGCTTCCAGGCATTGGAGCAATTTTGCTAACAAGTATCCTGTAACCTATTTCCAAAGGCCACTAGCAGATAATTATATTTGGTTAATTTACATACTTTCAGCTTATAATCCTAATTAGTTCTCCAACCAGTAGTCCCTAGGCGATATGTAGTCTTACCTCATTTTATTTGCCATCCCTAATGTGCAAGTTCTCTTCTTTTTAATTTACAAAAAAAATGCTGTTAGGTTTGGTTCAGGGCTTTCCCATTTCAGTGCACATCTAAACTGGGTTGATTCCACGCAGATTTAAACCCTACCACAAATAAGTATTTTACATTTTTATAGATCTTGCGTCTGGGAGACATCCCACAATTTAGGGAAACTGACCCCAGTTTGACACAGAGCCTATTTTTATTGCAAAGAATCAGGCCAAATTCTGCACCAGCCTGTGTCCAGGGCATCCTGTTGACACCTCTGGGTTGCCGCAGGGGCATGTTTTGGCATAGGACGGGGACGGAGGCGTTGGTCTGTAACCGTGTCGTACCGCTACCGTGGCAGAAGCAGAGACGGGGCACGAGAGCCTCCAGGGAGCTGTGCACACGGGCTCTGAGAGAGGCTCTGGGAAAACCTCGCAGGCTGCCTGGCAATTGT
Organism: Scopus umbretta; assembly: GCA_013400535.1. Lineage (NCBI taxonomy): Eukaryota > Metazoa > Chordata > Aves > Pelecaniformes > Scopidae > Scopus > Scopus umbretta. Next base: position 28,141 of record VZTL01033151.1, read on the forward strand.
TTGTTCTCCCTTTGTGCTTTTAGGATCTCTCCCTGCGTACGTATTCTGGGCCCAGTTATCGCCCAAGCTTGAGATTACACTCAGTGAAGTGGTTGAGGATGAAGGGAAAAGGAAGAGGATGGAAATGAAGATTTATACTTCCAGGTGACCAACACTCCCTTTAGCTCCTTCCAGGTTTAAATGAATTTCAAAACCACTTGGAATGAACCTCCCCAGCAGAAGAAACACATCTCCCAGTGCTGATCCCTGCAGGAGCCTGAGTAACTGGGGCTGAAGTTGGGTGTCCAGCCAGGGTCAACCCACCACACTGAGTCAGCATCTTGCTGTGGGACAGGACCCCGTGCCCAGGCTGCGAGGATGGCTCTGTTGCTCTGCAGGGATGTACAGGAGCTGGTGAAGAGCGTTGGGTTCAGGTAAAGCCTGTAATAAGACAGGAGAGACAATCTCCACTGTTGCATGGAGATTTCTTGCATGAGATGTCCTGTAGGCAACTAGAACCACATTTTTCAGTTGTTATCTTTTAAGCACTGGGGTATGTACTATAATGCAATTTTTAGAAGAGCTGTTGGATGAAATATTTCCTCTTAGGCATCAAAGGCTGCTTTGTAGTCTGATTCATTTCACTGTAATGAGGTCAGGTTTGGACTACCATTATGGTAATTTCCAATGTTTCCTTGCAAGCAATAAAAAGACCGAAAAAAATCTCCCTTTTCAACACCACATTGAGTACTTTGATAAGGCAATGAAAAAGGGTGTGTGGTAAGACAACTGAGAAAAGCTTTGCAAACTGCAGATTTGCCTTTGCCTGGATTTACAGGATAACGGATGGATCCTGTGAGCTGATGATAATTAATAAATCATAATACTAAAGGAGAGAGGTGATTTTTAACTGACCAAAATAACGACAAATGTTTAGTGAGGAAAAACTCGAAAGGTGTGAGAGTAATTCTTGGCCAATAATTTTATTTCAACATCTTAAAGCATGTAAATCTTATACTGTTGATGCTTTGGTGTAATTTCTACACATCACACTTGAATTCCCAAATACGTTTCTGCTGTTACACACATGCATACAATGCTCAGCATTTATGTGACTGATGCCTGCAGGAACCATTACCTGTGAAGTTATTCCAAAGGAGCCTATTTTTATGAGGAACACATTGATGATAATTCTTCCTCATTGGAGCATTTCAAATCTTACTCTAGTATTTTCAGGAAGACTAAAGATGGCTTAACTGTCTTTTCATGCTTGGTTTAAGGATTTGATTCCCCACTAATCATAGCTCTGCCTGTGCATCTGAATTTCTGAACTCTAGGAGAGGCAGTATTTTGCTGTGGTGCTCTCACCTGCAATTGGGATGAACAGAACATGAACTAGGCGTAAAGCAGAATTGAGGACAGAGATAGCAAGTGTCCTGTGTTGAAGGCAGTGTGTTGTGAAAATCGTATCTTTTTCCTACTGTATCCCTCGTGATGATAATGATTGGTAGTATGTCAGGTGAAATCCTGGCTCTAACAAAGTCAATAGAAAAATCTTTCATAGACTACAGTAGGACTAGTACTTTATCCCAAAGGAAAATATCATTTGAAGATAAATTTACAGAGGCTTATTGACATGAGTGCCAGACTTCAAGGGCCAGTGACAATTTATGTGGGCTGAAGAAACATTTTCGCGTATGTAAAGGAGTTTTCTGTGGAATACGGTAGACATACATTCAATGCTAATTCAGTGCTAGTCCATGAAGGGAGTGGAAAAAACCCTGAACAAATCTGTTGTTTGCTTCCTGATAATCGACAAAACAAGCACTGAGAAGCTGTTAATCTCTCCCCTTCCAACTTTAGAGTCTTAATGACAGAAGTGAAGTTTTTGCTCTGTATAGTTATGACAGAAGAGTCCAGAACAAAAACTTAGAAGGGATTGGGAGCAAGTTTTCTGTGGGGCCAAGGGAAAAGGGAGAGAGGATGGGAGAATCTGGGAGCTATTAAGGAGTCTATGTTACTTAATCCAGCAGAATATTCCAATTTCTATCTGAATTCTTAATTAGAAATAGAAAACAAAAAAAGGAGTGTGATACCCTTTGACATTTTCAAGTCTCTTTTAATTTGTATATTTATTTGCTTTCATTTATATATGCTTTAATTTATGTATTGTCTGTTTTAATACAAACCTGCACTGAAGTTCGTAGGTGGGTGTTATGTACAACTAAGAAACCACAAAACAAAGCGAACCAGGAGAGTAGATGTCCTATTTGGGTTGGGCTAGATGACCTCTAAAGGCACCTTCCAACCCAAAGCATTCCATGATTCTATTTCTTTCTTACTTACAGGTAATCTTAAATGCCCTGTGAGTTGAAGATATGCATTGCTTGATTCTACTCTTGATATTCCTTGTACTTCTCTCTTGCCTCTTCCCTCCATTTCTCCTTCCCTCAAGAAAACCGCAATCCAAATTCCCCCCAAAGTCAGGATGCAGATTATTCTGTTAGGTTTGGACTCCGGTAGGCTGTCCAAGCATTTCTGCAGTGCAGGAGCTATGCTCGAGGCAAGAATACTCTACATGGTGAAACCAGAAGGGAGTCAGAAGAATTTAAAATAGTTTGAAATATAAAACAATAATTTATTTTACTTCATTTTAGTTGTTAACGTTTGTAGCTAATGATGATTTCGTGAAACTGCTTTTATAATTCAATACATTCAAATCTATAAAGCAAACAGTTACTACCATGGGCTTTTCAAATTCCACAAACTGTCTTATATAAACAAATTAGCTGTACATGCACATCTTTTCAATAAGTTGCAACATTTGCAAACATGCTTTAAAATCCTTTAAAGCTGCAGTATAGTGTACCTTGCTTCAGGCTTTTCAGGTGAAACCTACATACTTTCTTCAGAAACCTTAAAAAGAAAAATGTTTAAATGTTGAGCATAACTCTAAAACCTGCAGTTTGATAAATGCTAAATATTACAAGAGAATGACTCTAATTCTGAGTTTAAACCTTGACCTAAATATTGATAAACAGCACTCTGTGTAGAAGTGAACAACAACAAAATAATATCACAAAATATGGTTTCACAAAAAATACATATGTGCAGTTGCTCTTGTGGGTTTTTTTGCTTTTTTTTTTAAGGTAAAGAAAAGCATGGGTACCTTTTAATATGAATATAGTTTAAGCAAATTACCTGTGTAAGTATGGTTAATACATTTCTGATATTTAAACATGTCATGTAAAAGGTAACAAGTAAAAAAAGTACAATCAGTATTCCAAAAAGCACTGCTAATATTGCCTTTGAAGGAGATGGGCAAGCTTCCTCTCCACTTCATAATGGAGATCCTGGCACCCACAGTTGTAGAGTTCAGTATTTGAACTATAAACTCGATGACTGTATCTTATATACAAAAATCTTGCCACATTGAACGAGGCATTGATTTCTACCCCAATGGTAGTGTTTTATGTACATAATTTAGCAATGGTGATTATACAGTAGTCACTGACAGGAAGGAATTGTACACCCGTGTGCCGTCTGGTGACTTTGTTCCATGGGTTAGCAGTTCTTGGATTGTCATCCAATTGTCAAATATCTTTTTATTTCTCTTCTTCATCATTTTTTTGTGGCTCAGTTCAATGATATTCATCTCTCTCTTTTCTTCTGCACCTTGCTGTTCCTTCAAGCAATCTAACCTGCTCTGCATCATAAACTCACGCCGCCTCCTCTGCTCCTTTGCTTTCACTAAATGCTGCTTCCGCTCTTCCTTGCTCCAGTAACGGCCCATCTTCATTTCGCTTATGGCATCGTCATCGGTAGTCATACCGCTGCGCTCCTCCTTAATCTTTATGGCACGTTCTCTCAGCAGCCTGTCCCTGACTGGCCTCTTTGTAATGTAGCGGGTCCCGTCGCTTCTGACCTTGACTTTCCACTCCATCCTCGGTTCGCTCTGGCTTGAATTAAAGTCTTTGCACATGCTCACCAGGCTCATTTGGCTCTGTGCGTACTCCACCGCTGATTTCTGTTGGATCAGCTGCATGTAGCTCTGATAGTGCTGTGCGTGGGCAGGAATATGAGCATGCTTATATGGAGAGTGATGGTACGGGGAGACGTAGGAGCCAGAAGGCTTTTGACCATGAGTAGGGCTTTTGCTTCCATCACTGGCTTTTTTCTCCTTGCTTTCCAGCTGCTTGCCAAGGTCGGGATCTTTAGCAGAGGCATGGCATTTACCAGTGCTGGATTCATGACTTTCTGAGCTAGCAAATAAATTCTTTTGGGAGACATTATATGCCACTGCCCCCTCATTACCTTGACAGTTAATGCCTTCTGCAGTTCTGCGCAGCGAATTGTCAGGGGAAATCTCCAGCGTGAGTGGTGTGCTTCGGCAGCTTTCGCCTGTGTTATATGCACTTGAGCTATCCTTGTCAGACTTCTCGGGGAGCTCCGTAATGTCGGAGAGCTCGTGCCTGCGAACGTCGATGCTTGTGTTATAGTTGCGGAACCCGCTGTTATGTAGCATCCAGGGCTCCCGGTACTGATCTTTCAGCTGCTGCATTTTATGAGCTCTCACAATATTCAGGCACTCTAGCTCGATATTGCGCAGCTCCTCGTTCAGCATCTCTAGCTCTCTGTCAACACTTTCTTGGTCGCTTTTGCTCATATCCAGCGTGCTGTTATGATAATACAGACTGTAAGGGTTGGCAGACTTCACCTGGCACTTCAGTTCCAGCAGTTCCCGGAATCGCTCGCATTCATCTACAGGGATGCCAAGGAAGTCGACGTCTGTGCAGTCGGCCGAGATAAAGGATTCATTGCTGAACTGCATATCGCCACTTCCTAGGGTGTCGTGACTGTATGTCAGCTTCTTCTGGCTCCCTAAAGTGTTGGAGGAGGTGGTGTGATCATCCGCGTTGTTTTCCTGCTCAGAGCTCTCATCGTTGCGAGTGCTGTCGTCTGTGCGCCCCACGCCGCTGTCCTTCTCGTGCTGGTTAGATAAAATAGTGGCTGTGTCTGTGGTACCGCCATCCTCCTCATGCTTCTTCTAACAGCAAAAATGAAAACACAGAAGGAGAAATTATTGCAAAGACGTAAAATATTTCAGGGGGTTTATCTTTGAATAGTTTTCTTAATCTGTCACCCATTGCACTTGCTGCCCCTTACCATTTAGAAATGGTGACTGAAAGCACAGCATGCTGTGGATGACCTTGTCAGAAGAACTGTAGGTCTGCTTTTCAGTTATATAGCAACGATGGGAGAAGCCACATTTTCAAATTGTTTCCTATCCTGTTCTACTGCAGTGCCAAAGAGAGAATATCTCCTTTCAGAAAATGTGGCTCCCCCCAGAGGATGTAGAAAACTCCAGAAAAAAACTCTAGACAAAAATTGAAAATTTATTCATGAACTTGTGCAACTGCGTTAATCATGGCAGAATGACAGGGAATACAGGCCCAAATCTGTGGCCCTGCATAAACTTTGCCAGGTAAAAACTTCTTTGCTATTCTCCCCATATATAGACCTTCTTGCGGTCATTTGCCCGAGTTCAAGTTTTAAGGTTTCAGAAGGCAAACTGTTTTCAGTAGGTGCACACATATCAAATAGGAAAGTTTGTAAGTTAGCTCTCTGCCTGCTATATCTGTCATACACCTAGCTTGTACTTCTCTCAGGGACTACCAGAATGGTGGATTTCTGAGAACTGTGATCATGTTGTTGTAAGGGGCAAAATAAAAATGATAACATTTGAATACATTTTGGTCCCCTAGATTAAATTTGTGGATAGTCATGTAATATCTTGATTTTACAGAAAGTCCTTTTGCCTCAATTGCCATTCGAGACACTTAAGTGCATTCAGTGAAGCTCAATATTGGAATATTGAGTGCAATGTGAAGTTTTGACACCGTTGCACAACAGAACGGCAGTACCTGCTGAAGCATGCTGGCAGTAAATTGCATTGCCTGGTGGTGCTGTTCCTCTAACATGTCCATGTGCAAGTCATCCAGAAAATCATTTCTGTCATCATCCATCCATCCTTCATCCAGCTATGTGAAAAGGGAGGGAAAATCAAACCAAATGTTGTCAAAAGAATGAAGACTGACATAAATTGTGCTCCTTCTTTGCAGAAAGTGATTGGGAAATCTTAGGAGATTCATCCCTGTGACAGTGCTGCTGTGTCCTGGGAAGAAGCACACTTCTCCTTGTGCTAAGTGCGGGTATTGACTGTCCTATGCGCCCCCCCCAGCCACCTCCATCTCCAGCAGCATGATTTTATCCTCAGCAGCTCTTTATATATGAAACAAAACCAGCCTTTTCATCCCTGGAAAATTGGGGCTGTTTTGGTGTGGGCATGACTTGAGTAGGATGTATAAAAACACTTCAGAGCCCAAACCTTGACCACACCACTTGCGAGGTGCCATCAAGGGCCAGAGGGAAAAATGCTTGCTAGGGGTCTGTAAGACTTTTTTTTTTTTTTTTTTTACTCCTAGCCTCAATTATCCCCAAGGGAAAGATCAGAAACATCTAGGCTAAGGGGACAGTCACGAGCCTGACCCTGTGTCTGCAGGTGCATTGGCAAGGGTTGCTCTCACAGCAGGAAGAGCAGAGACAGATCAAACAATAGTACTCACGGCTGTTTGTTCCACATCTTTGTTGTGCTAATCCCTGCTCTACAAAGGGGTCTGGTTCAACCTTTTATTACAGCTGAGGATGCCTCTTGACAGTATTTAACTACATTAAGAGATGGTGTATGAAGGGCTAAATAATAGGTGTTCTAATGAATGAATAATCAATAGCTATAGGAATTAGAGTTCAGTATGTTCTTCAAAGCTGTGGCTTGAAACCATCCATAATACCTTGCACTGATGTTTGTAATAGCATTGCAGCATATATAAATTCCTGAACATCTTATAAATTGAACTTTAATATAAAACATATATGTTAGTGCTGTGACTGCTGCATTCCGTTATTTTAGACCATATATGTCCAGTCAAACAGTATAATACGGTTTTAGATAGATTTGGTAGATTTAGGTAGGTTAAAATTCTTCAAAAAACGCTAACTGCTTTCTACAAAACAGCAGCTCTTTTTAAATTAAGACTCAAGAGGGATTTTTTTGTTGTTGCTACCGTACCTGAATTTCTGGTCTTGCAACAAGTAAGGAGATATTCTTGCTCTCTTCGCTGGTGAGAAGTGCCACAGCTTCTTCTCGGTTCTGTACCTCTATGCCATTGATCTTTAAAGAAAAGAACAACAGAATGAAATCCTTTCATAGGGATACTTAAGTGCTGCCGAGATGAGCTCTGCAGAACTGCATGGCTGGATAGATCCCAGCACAGCACAGGCCAGGCATGGTCCCTGTTCACATCTCCAGCCATATTGTTCAGGGAAACGCTGGGCAAGCGTGTTGGTCTGGACACATGAAGCTGTTCCATACCTCTGCGTGTGACGTGCAGAGCTTTGTTACGAGAACAGAAAGGGGAGAAGGAGAGCTGGGCCGGAGCAGAATCGTAACATTGGGTCTGGTGGGTGGAAAGGAACAGGAATATCCTTGTGTGGGACAGGTGAGGCCGTGGATGCTGCTCCCGGAGACCGAATGGGAGGTGGACCTCTGCTCATGTTAGTGTCTGTGCGGAAGATAGCCTACTTCTGATGAAGCCCCTATGGCGTAGGGTTCCTGCACTTGGAAGACGACTCATTCTGGCACGCAGCGGTGGGCGTTCAGCCTGCTGAACGAGTACTAACATCCCTGTGAATAAACAGGGCTGCCCAGAGAGGTTCTGCAAAGAGGAGTAATTACTTGGGCCAAAATAGAGGGTTTCTGTGGTAGAAGGAAGACTTGAAAGTGAAGTGTATCAGAGACTGTGTTGGAAACAGATGACATCTGCTGACAAAACACTTAGCTTGTAGAGTAGGGCCAACATAGGGCTTTACGATCAATACAGGCCAGGACGATCAAAATCTGACTGAGACATGGCAGAGGAAAGGGAAATATCCTCAGAAAGTTAAAATGAAGCGTATGAACCGGTCTGAAGGCAACGATTTATAGAAGTTATACTGAAATAAAGACATTGTAGCATATTATAGTGTGTTAGTAGACTTTCAACCGTTTACAGGCATACCTGAATAATGCGATCCCCTTCTCGGAGTCGACCGTCTTTTGCAGCAATACTGTTGGGATCAATCTACAAAATGAGAGAACTGTGAGTGCTTTGGAGGTTGGAGCGCTTGGTATTTACTTCCCCTTGTAAACCCAGTGTTGGTATAAGCTGGTGTCATTGCTGCTCTATCTGTGGTTGTTATGTCTTGCTTAGTTTTCCTTGCTTATGTCAGACAAAGTGAAATGCAAATTCAAATGATCAAGTCAAAACCAAAATATTTTTTCCTGAGATGCGTCTTCAGAGAACACAGGTTTACCACGTTTGCCTGATAGCAAGTTACCTCATAATTTAACGTTTTGCTTTATAACACAAACCAGTTTAGAAGCAGGTTTTGCATACGGAACAGGAAAGATTGTCTGAAGTGATGCTTTTGAATGGAAGATTTTTAGATTTAGTTATGAGTTTCTTTCCCCAAATTGCTGCTACTAATTTGAAATGGATCTGCATGATAAAAAGATCATGTATAAAATGCAACTTATTTCATGAAAGGGGGCAGAGAGGAGACAAATGAGCCCCAAATATTCGCAAATAAAAATGTGTTGGTTGGTTGTTTCCCCCCCCATTTATATTGTTTCTGGAATAATAAAGAACAAAAAAGGGGAATATATTAAAAATACTTTGAAAACATCATCTGAAATTGAATGCTGAGACTGTTAGGGAAAAAATGAACACTAAATGTTAATATAATGAAGTTTATCTTCAATGAATGCAGGATTTCGCCCAGTCTGGAGAAAAAGGAAAAATAATTAGATTTCTTCCAATTACTGCACTCTGGCTGTTTTTTGAACATGGTACAAACAGAAGGCAAATGTCTTGAATGCCTAACACTGCAGTTTCAAAGACAAATTGTATCTTATGGAAATCAGCTCAATCTTACCTCACTCACATAAATACCCATGTCATCTTCATCATCTGTTCTGTAACATACAGTAAGACCGAGCTTGTCCTGGCTGTTCACTCTATGTAAATCTACTTCCTGAGGTGTTTTAGAAAACAAAACAAAACAAAACAAAAAAAAGAAAAGGAAATATGTTGTCAGTGAGACACTGGTGACTGATGGAAGCAATTTTTCAAATACAATGAAAATATTTTGCTTAAGTGATATAGTGGATCTCTTTTCATTTCCCTTGTAGATGAGGTTAACTTACTGAGCAAAACGTGATTATATGCAGACAATCAATACCTGGGGCATTTTTGACCCTTCAATCAATATGAAGTCATTTTGAAAACAGACCTTTTATTGATCTTAAAGAAGAAAAATTACCTATATTTCATGTAGTGGGAAGACTTCAGATGCTAAAATACTTATAAAGTATGATTTCAATATTTGCCACAGCTGATATATATTTCCTTATAAGCAGGGAAATTTTCTGGCTCTTCAGAGAAAAATGTAATACTCTATTACCTTAACTCCTGTAATTTTCATGAAATGAGGTCATAAATTTCTCAAAAGCGTGACTGAAGATCAATATATTGTCAGCAAAGCATTCAGTATTGGTAATAGAAATATAATAAGGACTTCAGTATCTTGCAGGGGTTTGGTTTCAGCAGGTCATGGCTTATCATTCTAGTTTTCTTTGGTGGTCTTGTTAGTCTTGGAGACGTTTGAGCCATCTTAAAAATATACATTCTTCCTCTATGCTTTTTTTGCCACGAGGATTTCATGTAGGTGTGTCGTGNTTAGTGTGGGGTTTTTCGTGGGGCCCCCCCCCCCCCCATTTGCTGCTGCTCCGTGACACCGGTTGGTATAAAGGGTTGTAAAATCTACGGAGATACCCGCAAGCCGTGGGATGCTCCTGGCTGGCGCACAGTCAGCGTAACCATCCACGCAGCATCTTTCAGCTTTGCCTTCTTGCTTCTGAGGGACATCCCGGGACCCTAAGGACCCTAATGCGCTTAACCAGCTTATTGCGACTGCTGTGTCAGTCCTGAGGATGCTGCCGTAGGGAGGAAGGGGGTTTCTTCATAGGTAGGGCTGTGATAGCACCTGTACTCGCGGTGTTCGCTTCCCATCGAAGAGCGCTCGGCAGCGAGCGAGGCTCTGAAAGGTCCCGCGCCAGGCAGGAGGGAGGAGGCGGCTGTGGGGCTCCAGCCCCATTGCTACGAAGGGAAAGAGCGGGACCAGGCAGAGGGAGCAAAGGGACACAGGCTGAGAGAGACGGCCTGGCCGTGCGGGACCCGAGGGCTGTCCCAGGCCCAGGGCAGACCCTGAACCGCGCGCTTGTGCTTGGACCCGTCCGTTCCAGTGGAAAAGTCCTGATAACGCAACTCATTATTTCTGAACGTCTTTCTGTTTTGACCTGTGCTGCGCCTTTTGTAAGGGGCATGACAATAAAACAAGCTGGTATGAATAATTTATTGGCATGTCTAGATGACAGCTGCCAAGATCAGCAATCTCATGTTATTTACTTGTCAACATGTGTAATTTTTTTTTTTTTTTTTAAAAAGAAACATAGCTGTAAATGTCAGTGACATTTCAGATGGTATTTAAATGGTTTCAATCAATAGTATCCATGGTGAACTACTGCTCTTTTTCTCTCTCTTTTGTTACTTAAAGGTTTGAACACAATGCTTTAGTAGTAGGGTTTGGTTTTTTTTTT
>VZTL01033152.1:0-14344 GCA_013400535.1 Scopus umbretta
ACAACTGAAACCAGGACACAGAAATAACCAATATGTTTGTTCTGTGGTATGGGAGAATCCCTCTTTTCCCAGTTCCATTTTCATCTCTTTTACCTTACCACTACTTTCTCATAAACAAGGGATGAAAATGTTAAAAAAAAAGGAAATTCATAGCAAACTTTGAAATATTTTTTTATAATTTTCAAACTGACAAAGTTGAAAATTATAGAAGTGTCATATCTAGCTTGTAAAATGATTTCTTCAATAAAAATACATTTTTCAGTCAAACCATGCTTTTTCTGTTTTCTACAATCATTTACCTCTCTTGAAATACCTAAGAGCTTACCATTATTTAAATATTCCTAATGCAAAATCTAACACAGAAACAGAATGAGAAATCATTATTAAAAATAAATGTATATACTGGTCTCAAAACAAAAGTTTAAAAACCTCTTTTCAAAGAGCCTAGAAACCTGAGAAAGATAGATATTAATGGAATATTGCTAATATCACTGTAGCAATGAGTTTTGCACATGGTATAAATCAAGGTATCAGAAAGATTTCATGCTAAAGTATAAAATAGTAAAAAGGGATGTGAACCTTCAGATTTCTGAGAGATTGCTAGCACAAAGGAACTGAAAGGCTGGCAAAACATCAACCACTATCCTTTGCCTTCCAGTTGCTAGTAGAGGTAAAGCAAATGACATGTCTAAATAGATCCAGCAGACACCAGAAGGAAGACCTCTGCCACTTAGGATATGATTATGTTTTGCATTAAATTACTTTGCTCAGTCAATAAGGAAAAAGATTTTCATGCTGAAATGTGGCAGTGGCTAATCAAAATATTGGCAAGCTCTCAGAATGAAGTATCAGCTTCGTATGCAAATTGTAGTAGAGAAGCTGGCTTAAAAGACATTTTTCAACGATATTAATGAAAATAATATTCTTATATGTCTGTTCTCATTAATGGACATGTCATACAGTGCTTCAACTGTCTTCAGTGTTTAGCTGGGATTGCATTGTTAAACCTGCAGGTTCTAACTCTAATATTTTTTCTTCCCTGTATTTTCATATTCAGCTACTTGATTTTAACATTGAAGTACTCTATTTGTGTTGTAAGTTATTGTTGACTGAAAATAAAGTACTAGTAACTAGTATTCCAATTTAAAAAAATATTTTTGTAATTTTTTAAGACAGCATCAGCAGATCATACTCAAGTGTTTGAAGTTCTAAATTCCTTTCCATGCTCATCTTTGAATAATATAATAAGATAAGATATTATAATATATAATATATATGAGATAACATAATATAAGAATAAAGAATAAAACTTTTGACACTTCTGACACAATACCAGTTAACTTAGTTTATGTACTACAACATATGGAAGCAATAGTATTTTAGATGCCTTATACCACAGAAGAGAAGCTGGCTTTGTATTTCATGTTATGAGAAAGAAAATACATATTCTAGAGATTTTAGAGTCATTAGGAAGCACTCCTCTCACTTAAAAACTCTGTCTAAGAATTATTTTTGTAGAAAAATAAGGCCTTTCTTATGGAACGTGGAGAAATGGATGTAGCTCTGGAGTGAGATTCATGCCATTTGCCTTAGCTACCTGTTTAATCTCCCTGTAGAAATGTCCATCCTCCTCCTATGGAAAGTTCCCAAATGATGTGGCTTAGACTTGGTTAGCTGAAATTATTTTATTTACTGCTGTTTTTCATTTGATAGTGTTTTGTTGTTTTGGTTTTTTTTCAGCAAGAACTGAGTAAAGATGTCTATGAGATATAAAGTTGACAGCATTTTTTCCTTTGAAAAAAAATGTATCATCATTACTAAGATTTAGCCCATAGTGACTGGCAGTTTATGGAATTGAAAGGGATTTCTAAACATCACCTCTTTGTATATTTTTTAGTGGATGCTTTGCTGAATTCTAAAAGTACATGTGACCACTTTTTAAATTAATGCTTCAGTGACAACAAAAATCATGTTGTGATATTTATAGGAGAATAGTTGGCTGGGAAGAGGTTCATAAATTTTTCCTTGGCCAAGCAGAGTTAACAAACTCACTTGTGTTCTGCCACACCTACAAGAGATTTGAGACTTGAAAGGAGATACCTGTAAGGGGAAATATCAATTGTTTCTGAAGCCAGAACAGATAACAAGAAGCATAAAAGGAGATAGACTTCGGAGATGTCTTTGAAGTCTGGTAACGGTAAAATTTCCTCATTATCCTAGGAGGTTCAACTTGAGCAAGCAAACAGCTACTCTGAAAGCTTTCAAAGACGAGCGTATCTCTGGACCAACAGTAAAAAGACTTTAAATAATTCTTTCAGGAGAACTATTTTACTAGGCATCAAAATCTTACTTAAATATTAGAGACCTGTGGGAAGTGACTGGGTCCCACCTGTAATTTTCTGCAGACTCATGAGTGTTACAAACTACCCAGAAATCACAGATCAGAAGCAGAGTAAGTGCTGGGTCTGTTTGTTCTCCAAATGAGGTACCTGGGAGACAGACATAACGTAAGGCTTGACACTAGTACGTAATTTCTGCTAGACCACGTAGTCTGTGTGCCTGTGGAATAATAAAAAGTGCTACAGTTTCTCTCCTCATATTTTTGGCTCTTGTGTATTAACAAAACATGAGAAAGAATTAAACATTAGATTGGCAAAATCGAGTTTCTAATTGCCTTGAGAGTGTGTGCATCAATCTTTTAACAGGAGAATTATTATAATCTCAGTCAATTCTTTCAGGCTGTTTGGACAGGGCATTCAATGTCTTAAAACAAGTCACTCTGACAAGCACTGCAAAATTAAACACCACACAAAAATGAGCAACACTGCTGAGGGGAAAAATATAATTTAATAATTTCAAATGTAAAGCTACATTTCATTACCTTGGAAAAAGACAGGTCTGTGGGTCCTTAATGGGTGAAACAAACAACAAAAAAAAGCTGATATTACAAGTCATTTGGAAGGCTAAAGGCCAGTGCAGATTAACTACAAAAGCTTTACTGTTTAGGCAGGGTCCCAAGAAAATATGATCCATGTAAGTCTCACTAAAAATGCACTCCTTGCCATATTTTCTCTCCCAGATCAAGCAATTAAATTTATCCTTGCAACCCAGCTACTGGGAGCCCACCTGCTGAAAATATTTGAGCAAATCTGACAGGAGAGGTAAGAAAGGTTGTTTACCTGTGGATTATATTGAGTTTTCACTCCCTCTGCATTATTGAAAGAGTGTTTGGAGTTTTCTGCCTTGGAAGATCAGAAAGCTGACAGTGATAGTGGAGACAGTGCATTCATTACCATATTTTTGTGAGGTTGTTTGCTCTTGTATTCTTCCTGTGGTTCTTGAGGTGCACAGATGAAACATCAATATGATATTCTGCTCATCCATACCTTTTTGCAGTGCCAGCCCTAGAGGAATATGCAAAAAACCTTTCACAGCCCTTGTACATGTCAGGTTGCAGTAGCTCTATTTTATTTCCAAGTCCTTATTTTATACCATTGACAAAAGGTGTGGCAATGGAAAAGAAAGACAGGAAAAGAACTAGAATGGTGGTGGTAAATATATTCCCTTCCACACACACTGTAAAAATGCATAAAAACTGGGAAGAATTAGGTCTTACAGTAGTAATTCTTCCATCTGTAAGAAGAAAAGACAATCCAGTATCTGGGCTGTGAAAGGATTACATGTAACTTTTATACATTTTATACATTTATACATTAACTTGAGAATTATTGACATTCTTTAGACTTTTAGAGTTGAATAGAAAGTACTAACATTTGGTCTCTCTCGCAGTTATTTGGAAAATGGTTACTTATCTAATAGCTTCAGCTGAGCTACAGACTAGCAGATCACAACTCATGCTAATAAAATAGGCTGGATGAACTCAGCAGATTTCCTGAAGGGGCTGATTGATTCCAGTGAGCCAAAGGACAGATCCTAAAGGAGACTTGGAGCCACGTTGTGTTCCCCTATTTGTTACAGGGACTGAAGGTACACAGAGCCTCTGGCTAAATGAAAGAGGAGACCCTATGAAGAAACGATATGGGATCTTATGCTGTGCCAGGTAGTACTAATGTGATAGCTTCCTTTGCCCAGAAAATTTGTAGCTCACTTTACCAGGGCACCAGATCTGAATTTTAAAAACTAATTTTAGGGGGGCAGTTCCAGTGGGTCTCCAACAAGCTCCCAGTGATCACAAACAGCTCATTCAGAGCCTAGACTTTCCTGGCAGGAAAGGAAGATTCTTGCAGAAGAGTAAAACTAACAAATGCCAAATAGTGAATGCTCAGAGAACATAAGCCTCTCTACTGACCTATTGTCAGTGGCCTCTCCCTCCCCCTACACACCTGGTATTTCCCCTAGAACAACTTTCTTATATTGCTGCAGACGAAATTTTCTAAATAAAAGAGAAAGAAGTGTTGGGGTATTATCTGAAATATATCTTTCCTTTTTTTTTTTTCTCCTTTTTGCTTTCTCTTATACTATCAGACAGCTATTCCCTAACTGTATTCCCTTCTCTAAATGTTTGAGTACCTGTACTTCTAGCAGGATTTGTGTGGTATCAGTTGAAGGAAAAAATAATCATTCAACCAGTCCTTGCTGGTTCTAATACAGGGGGATTTGCATCATCCACCACCAAAGATAGTTATAACTTCCAAACCTATGAGTTGAGATAAATTTCTTCCTATTATTTCTATTATAGTCACAAAACTTCCCACACTTGGTATACCTGATTAATAGTTCTCTTTTAATTAAAAAAGACTACATAAAATGTTCTTTACTTGTTGTGGAAGCTTTGTCCCATGATAACTTGCATTTGAGTGTGAGGAAGCAATCAATCAAAAATTAATCTCTAGCAGCAATATATTATTGGAGGCAAATTAAAGGAAAACAAGTTTAAGTTGCCTTTTGAGTGAAAAAAGTACTAAAAATGCAGCTTTTCAGGCACAACAAGAAACATTGGTATTTGGCAAATAGTATTCTTATTTTAAGGTAACATATTCTGTAAAATGTTTGAGAAGTCTAGCAATTATTTTTTCTGTATTAACACAGCAACATACCCTACAGGATATAATGCAAGGCTAATGCCTAGGTAATCTATAATCAGTGTCAGAACTTGGTATAAATGTGAATGCTAGAGCACTGTCTCCCTTGTAGTTATTATTATGACAAAATTTCTATACAGAAGTTCTGTATATTATTGGAAAAATATGTACTAATCCTACTTCCTAGATGTAATTCTTTTCAAGGATTTTTATCTTTCCTGAACACCTTGCAAGTTAGTCATTGGTTTCCTGATGAAGCACAGAGGAATTCAACATCTAAAAAAAGTGTTCATGCTTTTAGATTTAGATTATAAATACTTCATAATAAATACCTTCTTAGAATCCAATAGACAAATAAACACCTTATAAATACTAACTCATGCTAAAAAAAAATGTAGCATACATCTGTATGGTGAACAAAAAGAGCAAGCTGATTCTATTTGTATTATGCTTTAACTTCCCTGTTGCCCCTCCTGATTGATCAAGGAGATGTGGCAAGCTTTAAGATATGTTTTCAGGCTGTCCTTAAAGCATTCTATGCTCTTTTTGCCTCAGTCTTTAATAATACTTATAGACTGTGGGCTGCTCAGTCCTCTGAGTTGGAGGACCTCAGCTATGGGAACAGTGATTTTTCATTTGTGGACACTGAAATTGTAAGGCACTGGCTGTATCAGTTAAAAGTTAAAAGTCCATGGGGCCTGATGGGATTCATCCCAGAGTACTGAAGTAGCTAGCAGAAGTTACAGCAGGACCCCTCTCAATTATCTACCAAAGGTTTTGACAGTGTGGGGAGGGCTGCAGCATCATTCTGGGGTGCATTAGATACAACATAACCATCCAGTAAAGAAAGGTGATTATCTGGCCGTATTTAGTGTTGGTGGGACCTCTCCTTGAGTACTGCGTGCAGTTCTAGACCCTTAAGAAGGATGTGAAGGTCCTTGAATGCGTCAAGAGGAGGGCAACAAAGCTGGTGAAAGGGCTGGAAGGAATGTCCTATGAGGAGTGGCTAAGGATTCTGGGCTTGTCTAGTTTGGAGAAAAGGAGGCTGAGGGGTGACCTCATTGCTCTCCATAGCTTCCTGAGGAGGGGAAGTGGAGAAGGAGGTGCCGATTTCTTCTCCCTGTTATCCAGTGAGAAGACACGTGGGAATGGTTCAAAGCTGCACCAGCGGAGGTTTAGACTGGACATCAGGAAGCATTTCTTTATCAAGAGGGTGGTCAAACACTGGAACAGGCTTCCTAGAGAGGTGGTCGATGTCCCAGTGGACAGTCTGTCAGTGTTTAAGAGGCACTTGGACAATGCCCTTAATAACATGCTTTTTTTTAGTCAGCCCTGAAGTGGTCAAGCAGTTGGACTAGATGATCACTGTAAGTCCCTTCCAACTGAAATATTCTACTCTTTTCTACTCTACTGTATCTACTCTACTCTGTTCACTCATGTTTGCCAATTGGCCTTTGCCTGAAACAAGGTGATTGTAAAAATTGTTTCTGGGAACAAGGACACTTCTAGTTATACACTATTTCCAGAAAAGGAGAATCTTCTTCAATGTTTGGGAGAGAGTTATGCCATTAGACGTGCAATTCAGCATGCATCAGAACTACAGAAGCTGTGGGATATGTGACTTTAAGGAAAGATTAAGGTTGCCTTAAAAGAAAAAGACCACATTATGTCATGACAGAGACTGCACTTCATCAATATGTACAAGCCATGCAGGCACTAAAAATGATCTTGCTCTTGGTAATATCAAAAAGTACAAAGCTGAAGAGAAAGCCAGGTAGGTATCAACAGTATCTCTCTATTTTTTATTATGCTCCAAACAGAATGAGTAATATCCCGTGTTAAGATCTTGGTTCTCTCCAGTAGATCTTAGATCCAGCCAAAAAAAGCCCACGTATCTGCCATCAGGCAGCGTTTGAAGAGTTCTCTTGGAATCAGTAGCAAAATACTCTGGGTTTAGAATCAGGTGCCTCAGGTAATGTGATTTCTGTTGCTACTAATGTATATAGTGTCTAATGCATATACATCAAGCCATAAGGTGTATACGGTTTGCTTAGATTTGAAGTCAACAATACCAAGTCATAGGCAGTTCTTGGATAAGAAAAGCAGCATTAAAAGTTAATTCTTCATGCATGCTAATAAGTTTATAAATCGGTGGAAAACAGTACTTCCTTAATGCAGTACTGGAAAACAATTTTTTCCAGAAACATTTTACCTGTAGAAACTCCAAGACTCAACAAGCAGAGCTTCAAAGATAATTAGGTACTTAATCAACCAGTCACCTGCCTGAGAGAGGCAGGAGCTCTTAAAGTCTTCCTCTCACTGAAAGTTAAGTGTCTAAAAGTTAGCATCTGGTTTCAGCAAACCATGATAGATCTTTCCATTGCCAATGGAGGTAATGAGGCACCCCTGGAGGACTGTTCATCTTACCTGCTGGATGGATCTTTCTCAGTATGGGAGGAGTCTTCCTGTGGAGTCTTTTTTTTCCCCTTCATTTACTATAGTGGAAAGTTTTTTAGCAGATAGATTAATTGACTCAAGACTTGAACCAGTTTAATTAATGCCAGGTCTCACCAAATTAAATGTTTTATCCAATTCCTTAATGTCTTGGAAAAAATAAAAGCCTCGACTTTCATGTTGGTATGCAAGCAGTGTGTGGAAACTATTAACTACAAAAGACAATTTTTCTCAGAGAGGGAGGCAGGCATTGCCAACACAAACCAGGAATTCAATGAGGAGTAAAATGATACAACTTTGGCAAATGTGCAACTACTGGGGTCTGAAACGTTACCCTCTCTTTTGACCTCCACTCACAATATTTTGTTTTTTGTCAGTGTCCCAGATCTGTGTTCAGTGCTCTGCTCTAAACAAGGAACAACAAAGCCATTATCATGACTCTGTCAAGATACCTGTAAAGGATGTATCCAGTTCTGGCAAGACCTATGTGTAGATGGAATATTAAGCCCACAGTTTCACATTTTCCCAGGTAATTAATTAATTTCCTTGTGTTTCATCAGTATTCTGGTAAAATAATCAGTTATTTCTTACTCTCCTGGTTTTCTTCCATGTGATCTCAGATTTTGTTAAGAGGGACCAATTTAATCAAAACCAAATCTCTCAAAGCAGTAGATAAGAACAAGCAGATAGGAAGCATGTAAAATATATTTAAGAAATTAGGATTTTACTGAAATAAATTTGTCCTGAACAGCAAGAGATGTCTTCAAGAATTTATATTTTTCCCATATTTAAAAATAGTCAATGCATAAACTGTTCTGTATTACATTCAGGAAAAAAAAATGCATCTGGTTTCATCTTTAATAAGATTCCTGCTAACTTTCACGATATCACATTATTGCAAGCAGCACAGAAATGTAATTCAGCTTATGCAACATTCAAGAAACATCAATAGCAAATTGAACAAATGAGTAAGTATATTATAGAAATATCTGACCTCTAATTAGTGAAAAAGAATATAGTGTTTAGAGTTCTTTGAAAGAATCTGTCTTTCCAAATGTTTGGTATAGTTAGTGATCTTTTTATTGATAGTACTGATGGTTTGAGAATATATTTGTTTCTGTGTGACAATTATAAATGTTGTTGTGGGTTAACTCCAGTGGGCAGCTGACCTGCTTGCTAACTTCCCCCTGCCAGCCCCAATGGAACAAGGAAGAATAAAAGGAAGAACAAAAGCAAGACAACTTGGGGGTCAAGATGGAAAAAAAAAAAAATCTGTTTAATAAGTGAAGGGTAAGTGGAGTAAGAGAGAAGGAAACAAAACAAGTGATGCAGAGGCAATCACTCACCATCTCCTATGGGTAGACCGATGCCCTGCCAGTTCCTGAGCAAAAGATGGCTAACCCTCCTAAAACTCCTTTTTTTCCCCTTTTATTGTTGATCATGATGTTATATGGTATGGAATATCTCTTAGTTAGCTGGGGTCATCTGCTTGGTTGTGCCTCCTCCCAGGCTATTGCATACCCCCTAGTCTATTCACTAGGCAGGGGGCAGAGTGAGAAACAAAGAAGGACTTGATGCTGTGCAAACACTGTTGAGCAAAAACTAGAACGTTAGTGTATTATCAGTACTGTTCTTGACAAAAATCTGAAACACAGCACCATATGAGCTGCTATGAAGAAAATGAGCTCTATCCTAACCAGGCCCAGTACAATAGTCAGACTGTCAACATCTCTTAAATGTACTCAGGGTTTAGAATTACTATATAAGATAATGACTTTGAAACAAAAGTTAATGCAATACAATGCATGAATACATCCAGAAATTACTTCAATATGATGTTATCACTATTTGTGGTCTGTTTGACAATATGCAAACTGATTCTGAAAGCATCAAAACAGGTCAATTTAAATGCTATTACAAAATTGACATTACAAAGAACCCTTCTTTATGTTGAGTATGTGTTATGGAAGATTTTATAACCAGTCAAGAATACTATTTTAACTTGCCACATGGAACTTAAAATTATGAAAAAGTGGGGTTTTAATCTAAAAATTATAATTATTCTTTGAACGATGAAAAGATCGACTATGTGAAAAGCACACCAGTTTGGTTAAGTGTAACAGTGATCTGTGTCTGACAACATTTAGATGAAACTTTAACTATCAAGAAAATTTAGCAAGCTTTTAGGGTATCTGTAAGTTTTCTGTGACATCAAGTAAAAGTTTTGTGTTTGACTTTTACAACAGAAGCAAACTGTTTAAAACAGCTTTTGGTTTAGGTGTATATAAGTATTTTCCCAGAGAAAATTTTGACATCTTACATGACAAAAATTGCCAAGCCTGACATGTTCTTCCCCATGCAGAAAAATCCCCTATGGTTCCTATAGCACAGCTGAAGAAAAACTACATAGCCCTGGTATAATCAAAACAAGTGGTTCGATGGTTGCTGGAGCAAAGAAATCCATGTAGGTGTTGGATGCATGCCTCACAGTTGATTACTGTTGAATTGTGAGCTTACTGCTGAAGTTTCCAATGTCTGAGGCATTCAGAAACATCGCTTTGAGGACCTGTGTGGATTATCTGATGTTTATGTAGGAATGAATTCACACTGGAGACACCCCACAAAGAGCTGGGATTTTCTGAGGACTCCTTCTTTGTCTTGACCTTTTTCACTAAATCTTACTTGAGACACATACTCCTGTGGCACATGTGGAATAAATTGGCCCACAGGGTAACAGATTTACTAGGAAAATTGACTCCATCCCAGCCAAACCCAGTACACCTAGTGAAGGAACAAACAGGAAAATGCATGTACAATATGATCCCTAAGCTAAGCTAAACATTGCTTTGCCTATCTAGGTTCAGAATGAGATGTTTAAAATTTCCTAAAGTCTAAACTTTTCAGTAGCTTTATATAAACTAGACCAAGTACTAAAGAGCAGACAGAGAAGGCATCTAGGAGAAAATGGGTTTATCTGTCCTAATTTATGCATCTAAAGGTTGGACTTATAAATCTGCACTAGCTATTTAAGCTTCCTCTATAGTCAGTAGAGAAAAATAAGTATTTCCAGACATCAGCTTATTTCATCCAAAGATAAGTTTCAGTGATAGATCTAAGGCCTACTAAAATCAGCAGAAAAAAAATCCCTCTGGGGTCAATTATTCTTGGCTCTGATGTTAACACATAGATTAAAATTATTTTAGACCCAGAATGGAGAGAAATAAATTTATCTTGTTGCCTTGTGAGCTTTTGTTGCCATACAGTTATTTGAGCAGTAAATGCAAAGAAACAATAAAAAAAAAAATTGCATATATATGTATATACACACAGAAAAAGAATGTATTCAAACACAAAATTTCATACCTGCAGGTACAAAGAAAGAATGTAATACTGGATGACAAAATCAACAAGAGCTCTCTGTTGGTATTTAATGCCTATAAAACAGATATAATTTATTTTTTCCTCCTTCACTAAAGGTTTTGTGATTTGAAAAAGGGTAATGTTCTCACATTTGTATTAAAATCAAAAAGGCGACCCTGTGACTAAGTAAGTTGAATAGCCAACCTGACAGAAATGTAATAAGCCTCTTGTGGCTGTTGTCAGGTTGGGAAGAGTACAGTCTACAATCTCTGCAAAGACACGAACACAAGTAAGGCCCATCATTTGTCTTTAGTAAAAGGGTAGCAGATATAATAGGGCCTATGATCAATGTACTAAAATAATAATTATTTCATTATATTAAAGCCAACCCAATTGATCATATTATTCTATTTTACATATCTATATCTGATAAGGCAAATCATAGGATTTAGTAGCGTAATTTCAGATCTGGCAATAAAATAACTGGAGATTAAGAATGAAGTATGTAGGCTATGAATAACTTCATAATACTTATTATGAAGTTAGATTAAGATTGAACAGGACTAAGTAAACATGCTACATTGTTAGTTATATCGCTGACCAGACACTAGAAAATTTGTCACGGAAGTCTCAGGCTTATCAGAACAGAATGTGAGACATAAGATATTTAAACAGGTACAACACATGGCAATAGACAAAACTGGCTAGCAACTTCTTCGTTGTTTCCATGCATAACAGCATGGCAAAGTGGATGTCCTGGTATTAAAAAACACTATCTCAGGGAACACAGCAGGCATATCTCCTTCTTATGTAACTTTTACATCTTACATTATCTACTTCATGCTTTTATTTATTTGAAATTTCCCAGTCTAGATTTATTTAACTAATTAGAGTACTGAATACTTATATCCTGTGTTGGGGGGTTGGACCAGATGACCTCTAGAGGTCTGTTCCCACCAAACCATTCTAAGATTCTATGATTCTATTTTAGATAAACTTATTTATTTACTTACTGATTCCTGACTGCTGCTTAACACTCTGTTAGAGGTGCAACATAACCTTGCAAGTGACCATGTTTTACACAACTAAAGGCATTTCTAAAAAAAGACCCAAACTTCCTAAATTAGTTAAACTTTCTTTTCTAACCACCACAATTTTTCTCTAAGGCAGGAATGTGACTTCCAACATCTGCATACCTACACATTAATCTACTTGAGTCAAGAAAACTTTTCCTCTTTCTTTTACAAAACTGAAGTGTCAAAAACATCAACAATAGCAGAGTCATTCTAGGGAATCTTTGCGTGATTTGCCAAAGGTAATTAAACTGTCCTGCTTCAGCCTGTATTTCCTAGTGATGATGTTTCACCTGATTTTCCACAGAAATCTGAATCTGACAATTCATCCCCGTATACCTGCAGGAAAAATAGCAGAAGCCATGAGGACTATGAAGATGCACCTGGACGTTTGTTCTACAGATTACAAATGCTGATGGTCTCCAAAAAACTTTCAAGTGACCCCATACTTCTTAGGTACAGATCTCTAGACTAAATCAGAGATCCTTCAGGTTTGCCCTTTGCCACTGAGTAGGGAGAAAGAAACATATAAATGGAGAAATATTCTGTTTTTTTAATAACTTTTGGGGGTTTTTGAACTATTATAACCCATATTAAAATCAAGAAGCTCATTTGATTGCATATTTTAGATAATATCTTCTGATGTTGACATTCTCCACTTATTCGTGTGCTATTAACATAAAAAAGCAATTTACTAAATATTAAAAACTACAAAATGAAAAAACAAACCTATGAGAGAAAGGGTAAATGAAAGACTCAACCTGGAATTTTTATCCTTGCAAGCTTTTTTTTCTTATCTTTATAGTCCTTTTGAGACACAGATAGATTTTTCTAAGACCTCATGAAGGGCAATGAGATGGACAAAGTGGAAAAGAAAGTAAAAGGAGTTTTTTTGCAGTAGCTGGGAAATGAGACTTGATGACTGGATCTTTCAGGTTGGTATAGGCCAAAGTCAAGCTGTCCATTTGCGTAACAGACATGGCAATATTCTACTATATTACACATTAATTATGAGAAACAACGTCCACAGTCTGCTGATGAACTGAAACTGTTGACAGTCATTACAATCCAGGAGAGGCAAATGTCTTCTGAATCAATGCAATTTACTGCACACCCAAATTTGAATATAGGGGTGCATGCTGATTTGTAATGCTTACACACTGGTTAAGGTTAAAAATAAATGCTAAACTTCCACCTTATTTGGGTATAAATGCATGGAACTGGTTTTATATATGTTGCGGTTTAGTCCTCGTCAGCGACCAAACACGACACAGCTGCTCGCTCACCCTACCCCCTGCTGGGATGCGGAGAGGATTGGAACGGCAAAAGTAAGAACACTCGTGGGTTGAGATAAGANCACAACTACATTCACAGAATTCACAAATTCATGCCAGTGCTGCCATGTTGTTTCTGGACTCGATTTACAGTGTCTGTAATGGTGAAAAATGAGGTTGCTAACAGACTAGACCTTGGTTTTGAGGATCACATCACCAGAGTTTGTTGCAAATCCTGCGACACTCTACTTTGATTGTTTAATTTTATGTGCATCAAGGCCTGAGTATCTAAGAGTGTAAGATGAAGCCTGTTGAAGGATAAGGAGCAGAGGAAGAAATAATCCTTGAGGGTGGTCCTAACTATTGCACCATCTTTGCACCATTATAAGTGGAATAAGAGGCAGTTATGAAATATTGACCTGCCTTCAGTCCAGCAAATTATTCTTTTTGAAAGATCCAAGAATTAAATTAATAGTTTGCATGCACTGGGTATTACAGATTTTTTATTAGCTAATGGTTGTCAGACACCAAATAAAACTTGAAAATGTATTGATCGTAATTTGACATACTCCCAGGGGTTTAGTTATGCTTCTTTTCACCTTTCTTTCCGACTGACTAATCCAAGCGTGAGTAGTGTTGGGGTTCCTCCACTAATGAACTATTTGCTCGTAATCCTTTAATGGATGCTGTTCTTCCCTTTGAGCCAGTGTTTGTTAATTACCACTGTTAAATGGAAATATATTGTCATCCCAGAAGTTGCAGGTACTGCAGCAGGACAGCAGCTTCTTTGGAAGAGCTGCAAAATTAAGATCCTGACTACTTTAGGCCCTACATGTCCCATGTTATTTTCACAAGCACAGAGAGGCCTTGGTTTCATTGTCCAGCTGACCTGCAAATGTGTACTGAGATTTGTCCTAATTAAATTCCTCTGGAGTTGCAAACTGCCATGTACAACAACATCTCTGTTTGCAGTGTATAAAGATAATAAAATGTTTAGCTAATAAATCTGGTATTTTGCATAAACTTCAGGATAGATATGTTTTTTTAGCAAGGGAAATACTGGCTATATTTTAAGCGTTGGCAATATTCTCTGTTAATGGGCCCCTCAATACAAGAAAACACATTGAGGAGCTGGAGCATG
>VZTL01033155.1:0-16450 GCA_013400535.1 Scopus umbretta
TTTTGTTCGTTTGTTTGTTTTTTCTCTCAAAAAGATGTCTTCAGGTACACGTTCGGTGCCAAAAGGAAGGAGGAGGTTTAACATCAGTCTGCGGCAGGCTGGCTCCCCATGCAGCTTCCCTCCCGCTCCTGACAGCCCAGCCCCCGAGGGTTTATTTAGCCATTTCGTTTTCACCCACGCTTCCGTTGCACAGCGCTGTAACCCGTGCAAGGTCCTCAGTACGGAGCAGAGGTGGGTGGCTGTGATAGGAAAGAGCTGGGAGATAGAAGGTGGGTGATCGATAGGTAGCAGAGCTGGAGAGCAGAGCAAAGCAGAGAAGACAAATGGGTGGAGTGGGTCATATATAAGATGGAAGAGAAGAAAACTATAATCCATTTAGCTAGATGAGGAAAGACAGATCAATAGATATGAACTGCAAAGCAGCGGGGACCGACTGAGGACAACTGTGTAACTTATCCCACCTAGAGACATCGCTCAGATTGATGTTCCCACCACTCAGTGTAATTCTTCCCAAAGGCGAAGCCAAAGCGACTCCCCCCCCAAGCAAATGGGCTCCTCTCTCCACCATGTACATGCCACAGGACCCATCTCAGCCTCCCCCGTCCCCATTTCTCCCCCTGCTTCGCGGCAGCAGGAGGGATCCAGCGACTCAGCCCCAAGTCTCCCATCACCCCAAAGCCATGGTCCCAAGAGCCTCGCAACACGCTGAGAAAGGCAGAAAATGCAAAACCCAGCCCATCCCTGCTCCCAACTTACATTTAAAGGCTTTAGGTGAGGTTTCGCTAGTCTGAATCTTTGGGGCAAGCATGCGTTTGCCAAAAACCTGAGCATCAAAACTTGCATAATCGAAGGTGACCTTGGAGTACTTCTCCAGCTCCTTGGCCAGGTTGGCCCGAGGGGTTGCTGGCACCATGTTGGGCCGGTAGCTTCCATACTGAGGGATCTCCAGTTGCTTCACAAAGCACATAGGCCTGAGGATTAAACAAAGAGCAACAGTGATTTCTCTTTTCCTTGACAAGATGGGTGTTGGGAGGGGACTGGACGTGATGGGGACACGGAGCTGCACCTTGTCCCCAGGGGGTTGCTGAGGAAGAGGAGGCAGCGACAGCTCTTTTGCTCTCCCTCAGGAAATCTGCATCTGGCTTGGGTCTCTTGGATTCCTTTTTTTTTTTTTTTTTAATTTCTCCCCCTCTTTTTATTCCTTCTTCTTTTTCTCTTTTCAGGCAAAACACTGAGGTGTCGATCTCATGGAAAAGAACATACTTGCAGCCTGCCGTGGTGTGGCAGCAGTTTTCCAACGGCGGTGAAAACTTGGACATCACTCGCCTCTGGGACCCCTGACACAGGATGGCACACAAAGGCGTGTGGACCCGGTTTAACTCCACTCCCACTACGGATTCATTGCAAAAGCACCAGGGTCTCTCCCCTGACTGCAGAGTCCCTCTTACAGACCTGCTTCTTCTGGGCTGCCTATCATGAATCAATTTGTCTTGCATATAAATTGTATATAAATGGCCTATTGTTATTCTCCTTCCCGTGACCTCTTTCCACCAGCGAGTCCTCAGAGCGGGAGCTCCTTGGAGCATGGACCGTCCTCGTGATGCGCTCAGAGCGCTCTGTGCCCGGCGCGGGCTCCGCTGCAAATAAATAAGTAATCGCCCTAAATGGCCTTTCCAAAGCACCGCGCGCTGGTGCACCAGGGTGCTCAGCAGTCCTGGGGAGCAAATAAATAAATTAATCAGACCTCGATGCCTTTGTGGGAGTGCTGCTCGGGGCTCGTACTGTGGTTTTTATCCTGCTCTCGTTGCAAAAGAACTAACCATATTACAATCCATCTGTAGCCTCATGAATCACATCAGCTACGGAAGCCAGCATCTATCAGGGACATCCTTAATGTAAGACAGCCCTTTCTCCCGGGAAGATAGCAACGGACAAAATAACAAAATAAATGCGACTGGTTTGGAGATGAGTGGCAGGTTTCTCTCCTCTGAACCGTGCGGGCTAAGGGAGAAAAGCGGGTGGACTTACGTGAAACTGCCATCGAGTGATTTATATGTAGCCTAAATCTCCTCCTCCGCCTCCCTGAGCCCACCCTACTTATAATGCTAATATAATAGCCATCATTCTCTGGCAGTTTGCATTGCTGAGCAGTCGGCACAAACGCCTTCTGCTGCACTGGTAAAACCCTTTGGCCTGTAGCCTCAGCATTAATTGATGCTACAGAAGCAATTCATTGTCCTCAATGCCCTCTCTGGGATCATCAATTAAATATCTCCCCACCTTGGCGAGACCTATGATCATAATAACAGGACTCAGCAGTATCAAGATACAGCCGGAGGGAGCTGTGACGGCCGCTCTTGCGAGCGGGGCATCGCGGGGAGGGCCGGGGCAGTGCGGTTACGCGGCGCTGGCCTTCGCGGTCCCATTTACCTGAGTATCCGGTCAGAATTGGAGCTGGTCTTCGAAGGGTCGCTGGACTGCGTTTGTTGCTTTTCGTGCGATTTGGCTAATTTTTCAGCAGCAGCAATGGGGCACCCAGATAAACTGTGGTTTGTTTGGGTTTTTTTAAAGGAAGGAAAAAAAAAAAAAAGAGAGAAGGAAACCAAGCATGAGGGATGAACACCAACATCTTCATTTCAGGGACTCAGAGCAGCACTGAGCCCATGAGAAAAGTGTTTCCATTTACCTTTTTTTATTATTATTATCATTATCCTAGCTTACTTTTAGTCTTGGCAGGCAGCAAAGCAGCCGAACAGAGCCAAATCTCTCCAGGATGAGCCCTGGAGCCTCCCTAGGGCCCAGAGGCAGATCAAGGAGGCAGCTCACCCGGGCAGAGCACAGCAGGGGCAGAAAGGGACGGGCTGGTTTCTTTGAGTGGTTTTAGCAGTTAAACGGCATTTTTTATTTGTATTTATTTGGATCTTTTGCAAGGGCCATCTGAAGGCCCCTCCGAGCCTTCCGAGGGGCGCTTGCAGGGAAACATTTGCACTTCTGATGCGCACGGCTGCCAGCACGCCGGTGCCTGGGGAAGGTCGGGGGCTGTAATGGCTTTTGCTCACACATGCCCTACACATGAGCCTGGGTCTGCGTCTTTGGAACAGCTCGGCTCTTATGGCGATTGCTCAGGGAAGGTAAAAACCCCTCACAAGCACAGCCCGCGTGCTCCCAGCCAACCCCAAGCCGTCACGGGCACCTTCATCACCGGAGCAGCCAGCACCGAGGGAACCCCGGCCCAGCCCTGTGTGAAATACAGGGCTCCGACCCCGCCGGGTCTCAGCCCAGACCGCTGTGCCCAAAGCTCATTCCATAACCCACTAAACACCACTGGATCACCTCGATCTCGCTGCAATCCCTTGCTGCCTGCACCAAACCGAGCTTCTCAATTAACCAAGCAGATTTCCCTAATTTTCCTCTAGTAGCCACGGCTACAACGAAGCATGCACCAGCTTCCTCCATGGCTGAACGAGTAATGACACAAACTCACCTCGCGCCTGCAAACGCATCGACATTTGCAGATGTCGATGGCCAATTAAGCTCAAGTGCAATGAATGGTAAATCATAAATTGATGAGCGCACCCCTGTAGCACAAGCTAGTCTGGCTTTTTGGAAGGTTTCTAGCTTTTAAGTGCACCGTCCTCTCTGCTTGCAGCCTTCCCGTTTGTAAACGTTCTCCAGATTAACCGAAGGCAGAGCATGGGGTATAATTACAGATCCCAAAGTGCAAGCCTGTCCCCTCCTGACCACATCTGGGCTGAGGTCCTACAGCAAGATGACCTAAATTCCCAACTCATCAATATCACAGACTAATTTCAGCCTTAATATTGTGGAAGTTCCTAGAAATCCAGCCGCACCAACAAGCACAAGCATCACCCTCCAATCAGCCTCACCAGGCACCCTCTGCTTCCGCAGTGCCAAACACCTCTTCCACGAACCCCCACCTGCATCTACCCCTCCATAGTCCCACCTGCAAGCCTGGAAGCATCGCTCTGCTCTATTGCCCAGCCAGAAATCACTGCCCCGTCTTGCTTTCTCATATTAATCTTTGTCTTAGGGTCTTCTCTACTTTGCCCATCTTAGTTGCGCCATCTCTCTCGGTACAAGAGTAAAGCCAAGGCCAAGGGGATGGTTGCCCTGCCGCTATCCTTGCCCTGGTTGTTACGGAGAAGTCAAAGCTGGTACCTCCTGTGCGTGTTGCGGTTGCTGTTGACGTGACCCTGTCCTGTGCAGCCTGGCGTGGGGCATTTCAACACGTTCTCATGCATCGCCAAGACTTCAGAGAGAGAGCGGGAAGGGGAGAGGGGAAGGGAAGCAAAAACAACTTGATAAAAATCAGAGAGAGAGAAAAAAAAAAAAAAAAGACAAAATCATCAAGTCTTGGATGCTGGTTTCCTAGAAATCAGGGAACGTGAAACGCTGTAATTAGAATTCATCTGTGTAGAGAAAAAAAGATTTACAAGGCAGCAGTGCTCAGGTCAGCACTAGATTAGCATCTCTGCACACAGCTTGGGCTTTCTCCTCGTTTGCTGATTGCAATCCGGTTTCCCCCATCCAGCCCCTCCCACCCAGCACTGTTTTGGAGCCAGGTCTCCCAATTTCAGGTAGCTTTAAGTGATTGAAGTTGTATCTCTGCTTTTATCCTTAGAAGCAGTCTTTGTTTGATTTTTTTTTTTATTTTAATCTTCAGGATTATTGCTTCCTGCAGCACTGACCTTAAAAGTAAAGAAAATAATTTGATTTGCAAGCTTTTCTAAAGTACACAGCTTGTGTTAGTTATTTATTAATAATTTTTCTTGCATTCAAGCTTGTGTGAAGATAGCTGTACTTTCTCCGTGTTTCCTGCAGTTCTGTGTTTATGGCAGGTCTGCAACCTTTGAAATTACTGATAAGGAAGGGCTCCTTTTGGGTTTGTTGGGGTTTTTTTGGTCTATTATGCCATTATCATGAACATACAATATTGATTTTTATGTATATGCACAGGGAAAGCTATTTAGGATGCTGGTAGAGAGGTAAAAATACAACATCTCTCTATGTATATATATATAAAAAAATCTGTTATGATGATGATAAATATTTTCTGTGGAATAGATGAATCTTGATATAGCACCTTGTGAATTTTACAGTGGTAAGAGTATAGGAGGAAATTCAGCTATCCTGCATGTCCTGAACAACTCCTCTCCTTTGCTGTTCAGCAATAACTTCAGCACATTTGGAGAGCAGGAAAGAAGAGTTTCCCCTTCTTCCCAACATGATATCCCAAATAGAGAAAAATAGGTGACATTCAATGTAAAGATGGGAACAGTTTAACACACCTCTGGAGGTGGGCATCATTTTTAAAGCACCTCTTTAATTTTCAGAGAAGGGACCTCATTCTCCACAGGATGGTGCTAAAAATCTTTAAGAAGGGTAGGACTTCCTAGTAATCTCCATAGCATTTCCCATGAAGAGAAATAGCACTTTGGTGGATAGAGGCATCCCGGAACAATTTGGAAAAGCACCATCCCGTGCCAGAAACTCCATTATATGCCAAGAATTAACATCAGGCTTGTGCTAGGGACTTGGTCATAAAATTCGCGTCATTTGGGACTATCTGGAGTGCCTAATGGCCTTGAGAGGGCTCTACCCATCAGGTGTGAAAATTCCCCTAGGAAATAAGGCTTCAGACTAATTTAAGCAAGCCTTGTTATCCCACCAGGTACTCACTCTCGGGAGGGATCCTGTCTTTGTGCGGACAACCAGAGAGGCTGCGATGGTGAGGGTAGAGTCCCGTGACGTGGCCAGTCCCATCACAGCCAGGAGTCGGACATTTGATTTCTCGCTTCTCAGGTCTCGAGGGATCTAGGGATTGTGGGAAAAGGGCGGTGGGAAGCAGGTTAGAGGATTTGGAGGGGAAGAGGTGGAAAGGTGAGAAAAATTGCAGGGGATGCTTCCCACCAATTTTCCAGTCAAACAGTCAGAAACCTTCAGGTTTGGAGGGTTTTTTTTTCCCTGAAGGTGGAATTGTAACACTGGAAGTTTCAAAAATTAAAATCAACAAAGCAATTTGAGTAGTTAACCCAGCCAGGAGCGTGGAACAGCTCACACTGACCGAGCAGGCAGCCCGGCTCAGTGCCCGGTGGACTCTGCAGTCCCTGCCAAGTCCCCCATGTTGCTGTGGCTGGACTCCTACCACTACTTTAAAACCCACTTGGATTTTAAACCAGCCCTACTGACCACGCTGAGATTGTCAAGGCAATTTAGCCAGGCAGTTCTCCTGCGGAGATGTAGAGGACACCATCATTTTGTGCATTCACTGTTGACATCTAGGGTGTCCCCATCCCTCTGGGCATTGAGGATTTGTGGCTAAATTCCCTCTGTGGGCTGTGAAACCCCCCCAACAGCCTAGTTTTCATGAGCTGGGAACGGGAAGGAAGGAGACATGTGAAGGCTCATCCCCATACCTTTGCCATAGTAGCTCTTTCGGATGCTGTCCAGTGGTTTGCTCTGTTTTTCATCCACCTGGAAGTGCTTTACGTGCTCTCCTGGCAGCCGGCTGGGCTCCCGCACAATCTTCACCTGCTCAGCCTTCAGTGCGATGGCTTGTTCCAGCAGCCCCAGGTTCCCCCTCGTCATCATGTCATACATCTCTGACTCGTCGGTCACTGCCGATTTCTGGGAGCGGGCATCGTCGTCTTTGTCGTCATCCGACCGGACCTCCACGATGACTGAGTACTCGGGCTTCGGGCTGAACTGCCCTTCACAGTGGCTTTTCTGGGTGTCCTGAGAAGTGTGAGGAGCTTCTTCGCAGATCACTTCAGGAGCCATCTCTTCCTCCTCTTCCTCCTCCTCTTCTTCTTCTTCCTCCTCCTCCTCCTCTTCTTCTTCTTCCTCCTCCTCCTCCTCATCTTCATCCTCCTCCTCATCCTCCTCATCCTCTTCTTCTGCTTCAGCCTTTTGCAGTTTGCAGGACTCCTCGCAGTTCGCATCATCCCGGTGCTCCGGACACAACTCGCTGCTGCGTTCGCTGGTGACTTCGATGACCTCCTCTGCATCCTCCGTCTGGATGATGATCTCCTTGTCGCATTCCTCGTCCACTAACTCCTCTCCCGCATCCTCGTGGACCAGGTGCACAACGTTGGACGGTGGCTTGGAGACCTGCAGCTCAGCTTCAGGCAGCTGCCCTTCGATGGCGAGGGTTTCCTCCGCTATTTGGCCTAGGTTTAGGAGAGAGTTGGCGATTATTTCTTGATAGCTGCTATAGTTGGCCTTGCTGGGCCCAGACGTACTTGTTGCCGTGTTCTGTCCATAATGGGTTGATTTTGCTGGGCTTCTCTCTGACGGGGGAAAAGAAGGAAAACACGGAAAAGGGGGAAAGGAAAGAAAAGGAGGAAAAGAAAAAGAAAAAAGGAGGAAAAGAAAAAATAGGAGGAAAAGAAAGTAATTGTATACGCTCGTAAACATCTCGTTGTCTTTCTTACGCTTAATTGAAACCAGAGCCTGGCAGATACACCCCTGGAGCAACCTAATTTATTGCATTTGGGAATGGCAGGTAGAAAGGGGATTTCCACTGGAAGCTTTCGCAGGGCTCAGATGCGTGCGGCTTCCAGCCCCCACCGTCAGCAGCCATCTGGCCCCCTCGCTCCCAGTGCTCCCCAAGCTCCCCAACATGGGCAGCGACACAGTGCCAGGACCCCGGCTGGACACCCAGCTTGTCTGCCGGTCACTCCTCTCGCAGAGCTGCCGGATCCGGCCAGGGGGATGGCTCCTGCTCCGGGGAAGGCAGCTGAGCCCCTTGAGGCACCGATGCGGGACCCCGGCTGCCTTCCCTGCCGCCGTCTGGGCCACACGGCAAGCTCCTCTGTGCTGTCCATGGGTCTTTCCCCCGGGAGCATCCCTGATGGAAAAGCTCTCATTTTTAAGACACCAGAGACAATCTGTGCGTATCCCCTCGGCTTAACCAGAGCTTTGCCATTGTGTTTCCACCAAACGTGGTAACTGAAGGCCCCATCCTGTACATAATTCAGAGGAGCTATAACTCCTGGTTATTAACACTCCCTGCTCTTTATTCATCTGTAGAACGCAGCTTTGCAATCAATAATGATAAAGCACCTTCCGCCGGCTCGGGGCTGCGGGTCTCCTCCTGCTCCACCGCCTCCGCCTCGTCCTCCTCCAGCGTCCCCTCTGACTCGTCGGAGCCGGACTCCTCCTTCACCTCGGTCTCCTCGCTGCCATCGCTGTCGACATTGTAGCCTTCGTCCAAGGCCAGCTTGAGCGGATGGGATTTTCTCTTCGACACCAGATGTTCGGCCTCCGCATCCTGAAGTTTCCTCTTCTTTGCTAGAGGGCAGCTTTGTAAACTGCAGATGGGATCAAGGAGGAGAAAGGAGGCATTGCCGAGTGAGAAAGGCATGGCTGTGGCTATGGCATCTGAGCCAGTTAGGCAAAGGCAAGTGGGAAAAATACAAAAATACTAAAAAAAAAAAAAAAAAATCATCGAGCAGCCCAGATTTTTAGCTGGCTTAACCCTTCATGGCCAGAAGAGCTGCTCTCAGACCTCAACTTTGTGCAATTTTGTCAACTTTACTCAGAAGTCAGCACGAGGATGCTGGGCTCCATCCAGCAGTCTGGCCCATGGGCAGCTGTTGTCCAGGGAGCAGCAGGACCAAGAGCTCCCAGCACCACTGTTGGTGATGGCCACCAGTGCCACCGTGAAACCAGGCAGGGGATGCAGAACCGGCCCCTGGGCCATGTCCACCAGCCACTCCAGTTTCCCCATTGTGGGGTGATAAAGCCATCAGTTCAGGCTGGCCTGGCCCGAAGGCAGCCAGCGTGCTCCCATTTCCCCTACCCATCCACAGAGGCCCTGAGCAGACCAAAGTCTCTGCCTGTCGACAGCTCCCATCAACCATGGGTGTCTGAGCCAGGTACTTCTGCCTTGGTTTGGGGTCTGGGGGAAGGCCTGGAGAAGCAGATCCCCCAGGATCCCTCGCGGACTGACGGAGAGAAAGAAAAGTGGCTCTTTGGTAGGCAGATTTGAGGCAGGTGAGCTGGGTTGCTGCTCTGAACCAGTGAACATCTCTCTTTGGGTTTTTCGCTGGCATTTTTTCATCCCCACTACCTCCGACCCAGCCTCACCTTCTGTGCCTTGCATACTTTCCACGGATGTGTCCTGAGCCGTTACAGCCTGGGGTTGGACAGCTTGAGAGGGAAACAAGCAACCATCAAGAACAGCAATAGGACTTGGAGAATTCATTTTTAATTAGAAGAGTATAACCTATGGTCAGTT
Organism: Scopus umbretta; assembly: GCA_013400535.1. Classification (NCBI taxonomy): domain Eukaryota; kingdom Metazoa; phylum Chordata; class Aves; order Pelecaniformes; family Scopidae; genus Scopus; species Scopus umbretta. The sequence continues at coordinate 9,263 of VZTL01033155.1, forward strand.
AAACAGGTACTGTGCACAAGGAACAAAATAACTACAAAAGGGAAGATAATTTCCCTCAAATGGTTCAGCTTGTCCCTTTGAATTCCAAGTGAGGAGGGCAGGAGAGCAGCCTTGCAGTTTGCTAAAAATTAATGAAATGACTCACCCCATTTAATTAGATGAACGGTTCATTATAGTTTTATGAGTATGTTTAATTAAAGATTTGCGTGTGTAAGAGCAAGCTTTTAAAAAGCGGACTACTGCACTCTGCCTCCCCACTGCCGCTCTTCAGTTTGCTTTTTCGCGGGTGCAGGAGGAAGACGCGGGCTTTTCACTTATTTGATGACTTACCAGGGAACGGGGGTTCCTTGCAGTAAGAAATGGGTGGCTTTTTGGAGAGAGCAGGCTAGGAGCGGGTCGAGGAGGTTTTAGAGCACATTGGGTGGAGATCACCAAGACAAAAGTCCTCAAAAGCACCTCAGAGCCTCACTTTTGGGGAACGGATGGGATTTAGGTAAGCAGAGCTCCCAAATCCCTGCATTTGTTCCTGCTGCTCTGCGGAAGAGGATGAATTGAAGACTTCCAGGGAGCTCTAGGCAGCACTCGCAGCCGCTGCTGCCTTTGCCACATGCAGCCTGCCTGCTGCATCCCTCGGCGCGGGGCTGCTGCCTCCCCTGCAGGGGTAATTAGTCCCAGCTCCAGGAGCTATAAGGGCTCCAGATAAGAAGCATTAAAGCAAACATTTTCTGGCAAAACCAGATTATGGCATTGATTAGAGGGTGCCCAAGTGACTTGCCTGACGTCTGAGGAATTCTGGAGTCATGTAGGATTAATAACCTCATTTAACACCATATCACCCTCGGCCCGGGAAGTTGGAAGCACTAATGAAATCTCTTGATGACAGTGCAAAGGGAGAAGGCATTGCCAGCCCAGAGGGGATCTGGCCAGCCTCTTATTCTTCGAGTAAAAGACAGGAGACAACATTAAATAGTACCAAGTGCCAAGTCAGGCTTTAGGGACTCAGAATTTCTGCTCTCAGCAGAAAGCCTAGCCCTTGCAGAAAGCCAAGGATAAGGAGGAGCTGAGTGCGCTAATGGATGCAGCAGCTCTGGGTGCACCGGTGGGTTATTAATGGCTCAACTCCCCGGAACACCCTGCACAAGTCATATCGCTGTGTTCAAAGGATATAATTCAAGCCAAAACCAGGACAAGAAAGGGCTACTGAACTGTCAGGGGAGTAGGAATCCTTCCTTCGGGGAGACTGGCTTGCTTTAGCTTAGCAAAGCTAATGCTAAGAGGGCAAACGACAGCAGCACGTCCCCTCCGGGGACACGGCTTTCTAGATGAGGCGGGTGTGCGGCCAGGGGTGTAAGCTGCACCTCCTGGCCCCTCCAAGATGAAGTCCTCCCTTCCTGCTGCCCCCTTCGCTCGTGGCCCAATTTCCAGCCCGAGACGCCGAGCACCCTCCAACGCCGTCGCTTGCGGGGAACGGCTCCCGGCTTTTTCGAAGCGCACACGCAGCCTGAGCCCCGCCGTGCCTGGGGTCTGGCCTGCCAGCGAGATGTCCCTTCCCAAGCAAAACGCTCGAGGCCACATACGAAAAGACCTCGTCCTGCTAACGCGCGTAACTGGAAGAGGGAGCTCCCCCCTTCGCTGCTCCCTCTGCTGATGATCTGAAAGTCTATTTAGTTTTAATTGCCCTCAGCCACGACTGAGGCGGCTCTGTCCTGAGCAGCCCCAGCCACACTTTAAGTGACTGCACGCCAAAAGACAGAGCGGTGTTTATGTTACCACTGACTTGCCTGAAAAAGCCCCTATTCAGTGGGAAACAAGAGCAGCTCTGATGAAGACGTTACAGGCTTTTATATGCTTTCCTGCATCAAATAAAGCTGATTCCCCCCCATTTTTGATGTGGTGAAATGAAGCCTGCAGTAGAAAGTAAGTAGGAAAGAGCCAAGCGGTTCAGCATCGAGTTTTTCCGAAGCAGGTGGCGATTTGGGATGTCTCTGGCTTCGGTGTGTTCATTTAATCCCTTTAAAAAAGCACCCGCGCAGAGGTGATGCTCGGCACGCTCTGGGCCAGGCTTTCTCGTTCCCGCTTTCCTCCAGAGAGGTTGCCTGTATTTTGGCAGGAGTCCCAAAAGAGGAAAGGGGCTTCTAGGTCTATGAGAGCTGCTCTCCTTCCCCACAGCAGCCACCACACCAACCTGCTCTCCCCCTCTCGGCAGCCTTCATATGCTTGACAAAAGGGCCTCTTATTGTTATGCAGACGATGCCCTGCTTCCAATTAGTCGATTAATCGTCCAGTTAATCAGGCAATTAGGTGACAGCTGCAGAGATGGCTTTGTGGAGCACTCTGTCCTGCCCCTTATATATGTCACCTGCTCCAATTACCACCTCCACTCAAGTGTTCAGCAATAAAAGTTGGAGAAGTGGCATGCCCACCGCTTGCTCCTCCTGTCTCTCCAGAGTAATAGGAGAGTGGAGAAGCAGAAATGCTCTGAAATTGGGTTGGTTAAGGTCCAATTACTCTTTGACACACACAGCTTTCTAAGAGAGGCAGCCCCTGCTATTAGTGCCTGTCCAGGTTAAAGACTCCTACCTCTTGGGTAAGCCCTTGTGCAAGGTTTAAAGGGAGCTTAAGAGATGGGGGTGGCTGTTATTTATAATGAGAAGCTCTGTAGGGCTGCAGAGGCTCGCTCCAGCTCTTTTGGCTGCTGCTGTTGGCATGCCAGTGCTGCTCAATGAGGGACGATGGGCCTCGGTGACTCAACAGGGGACATAGGGCCAAAGGAGGAGCATCTGGCACGAGATGTGATGTGACACGACATTGTTTGGGGGCAATAAGAGGATGTAAAATACATGGAAGACAAACTCTGGGTAGTAGGATGTTGTCTCTAGTGATCCTGCAACACAAAACGTGGGCATTAGGTTTTGCTGGGGTTTAGGTCTGGGGTAGGACAGAGGATGGCTGGAGGGTCTTCAGTCTAACTTGACCCATCCAGAGCTCATGTTTTCATCTCTTTAACTCCTGTGGTTCTTCTGGTGTGTGTTGTCAAGTGGCACCCTGAGGACTCAGATGCAACAAGGTGCCCACCCACATAAGCCCCCCAGCAAGACCTCCACCCCATTATTCCCATGGGTTTGCTCCCCTCACCCAGGTTCCCAAGCCTGTACGGAGCTGTGGGGCTTTGCCCAAGCCCGTCCCAGCACGGGGCCTCCCCTCCCTCCCAGCGCCGAGGAGGAGCAGGGTCCTTACCTCACCTCCTGGCCGATGAGCTCCGTGGGCACTGGGCGAAGGGGCGGGATGCAGCGATAGAAACAAACACAAGGTCAAAAACACAACAGGGGTGCCTAGCCCCCGCCCCCCACCCAAGACATCCCCCTTCTCCAGGGGATCCTCTCCTGCCTGCTGCTGGGTTTCTATTGCCTCCTCGGGCATCCCGTTTGGGAAAGAAAGGGCAAATCTATCCTGCCACCAGTTACTGCGTGCCAGCCTGTAGTGAATCGTAATCCCACCTCGTAAATCCTCGTGCCTGTGCTTGACTTCAAGCACGTGAGCGCGTGCTTGCAGCGGCAGGGACTACCTCCCTCTGTAAACACACGATGACTTTAAAGTCAACGCAGCTATACTGCTGCACACGCATAGGACTCAAACACTTTTAAGACCGAGTTTTCTCATGCCTTCTCCTCTACGTTTGCTTTTAAAATATGCTCCTCAGTTACTTTTTGCACAGTTCACTACTGTTTTGCTGCAATGGCCACATTTACCCCTCTACCTATCAACAGGCACAGGCACATTTTTCTCCTCCTCTTGTCACGTGTGGAAGCCCCTGCCACTGCTCAGACACATGGTAGGGGATGTGCTACTTGGCTTTTAGGGTAAACAATAGTTTGTAGGGTTTTCAGGGGTTATTCCCCACTTGTGAATAAGAGAACATCCCGCTGCTTACAATAACAACATATAACAACATCGCATCGCTGCTGAAACCTTACATCCAGCCAGGAATCCAAATAATCCGGAGGAAAAAAAAAAAAACCACAACACAAGTCTAAATTTACCCAGGCTAAAAACCATAACACGTTTGCTCAATTTGTTTGAGCTAATTGGATTTCCTGGGATCCAGCTTCAACAAACTGGAGGCAGTGGCAAGTCCCAGGGTGTACGCAATAAATTACCTTTTCACGTTAAGAAACCCAGATTCGAGTGCGGGGAAGGCAGGGTGCGAGAAAATAAATAGAATCAGGGCACTCTCATTAGCAGCCTGAGCAAACACCTTTATGTACGTGCAACAAAGCAGTGCCACCCAAAGATCCAAGCTCGAGCCGACAAGGGTTCAGCAAAACAAAGGGGTTTGGTTTGGGTTTAAAAAGATGGGGATGCTGAGAAGAGTAAGGAGGAAGGTGGGTCAGGACAAAGGAGGGTGGTCCAGCACCGCTGGGCGGGTGAAGCTGCAGTCCCTGGAGCCATCGCGCTTTTTCAGCCAGCCCCGTTCATCCCTCACTTCCAGACACCTTTGCAGTTCATCGAATCCACGGCCACAAAAAGGAACGAAAATGGAGAGGCCGGTCTGTAACCATCACACGTGGCAACGGGACCCCCCACGGTGACACCCTGTGCTCTGTATCGGAGCACCTCACCTTCTCCCAGAGAGAAAGCACCCGAAGAATGGCCAAGAGCAAAAATAAATAACAATCAAGCTTTGCATTAACAAGTCGTTTGTCCTCACGTCCCTGCCGGGGAACGGCCCTGCTTGCTTCTCCAGCACGCGCTACTTCTGCCAGGCACTCTCAGATGTGCAACTTCAAAGCCGCTGGCAGAGCGTGCATGATGAAAGCCCCAGGAGCTGATCTGAAGCTCCAGTGATTGCGATCCCCCCTAAAGCAAAGCATGAAAAGGGGCTTTTTTTTTTTTTTTCCTTTTTTTTTTTTTTTCCTTTTCCTGGGTGTAAGGGAGGAGAGTTAAATATTATGAGGACCTGTAAATGTTTGTGGTTGGGAGTTTTCCAGGTTTGTAAGCAAATTTTGGTGGGGTTGGAGGGGGGGCAGTGAGCATAACTTAAAGAGTTAAGCCTGGACCTGAAAAATCCCAGCCTATTTGGAACAAGCAAAGTGCAGGGAGCTCAGGTCTATACGTCCCCGCGCTGCAGGATAACCAGCTGCTCACCTCTGATAGACTTCGACCGTGTGCGCGCTCTCTTATCGTCATTTTCTAAACTCATCTGGAATGGAAAGAAAAGATAATTGTTGAAAGATAACAAGAAAATTATTGTTAAAGGACAATCTCACACATGGTCGTCGCTCTGTGTAAATACCTGGGCAGCAGGGAAAGCTTTCCTGCGTCTTTGAGACATAGGTTTCTTGCATCAATTTTATTGTTCAACCCACAGCACCCAAATTTAGAAACCTTAAATTAATTTCCACATCCTGGGACACAACAAGGACTCTCTGCTGGTTGGGTACCACAGAGGGACAAACACTCAGATGTGATGGAAAACAGCTGGGTCCGAGGTATCACTTGTTAGGGCCAGAACTGATTTCTCTGGATTTACACCATGGAAGTGCTGTGAGGACCTAGGTGAGTAGTTGGCACATACAATTGTTCAGAAATTTCTGACTAGGCAGCCGAGCTGATCTTGTGCCTGGGAAGGACAACTTCTCATGTAGTGCCCTAAAGAGCAACCTCTCCTCTCTGCTTAAATTTGACACAAAGAGAGTTGCATCTAAATAACCTCTTGCAATGTGGACATCAAACGGGAGGGTCTGCGGGGAATACGGGCATGAATAAGTAACATCGGGGACTTCAAAGTGCTTGATATTAATTAAACATCACAACATGCCACAAGGTAGCGGAAGGCTGAAGTGCAGCCACCTCTGGGGTACAGAGCAGGCTCCGCACCCGCGGCCCGGCGTTGGGGGGAGCTTTGAAATCAGGCTGTGCCTGAAGGTGGGAGCAGTGAAACCAGGGGGCCTGCACGGTGGGGAAAGAAGGTATGGTGAGATTAACAGACGTGAGATTTCATGGAACTTGTCAATGAAGTTGCTGAAGTGGTCAAAGAGCCGGTTTTACATCTTGCCCGGACACAGATGCTCTCTCTGCAGGCAGGTGTATTTGGCAGCAAATGCCAAGGGGGTGCGCAGGATCGGGGTGTGAGCAGGGAGGTGGATCATGGCCTGGTATGTTGTGGACAAGATGATTTGGGTTTTATTGCAGTGCTGCTGTCTGGGACACTTCCTCCTGGGATAACGAGAAGGTGAGAGAAAAGGCGGGGAAAGGACCATTTCCAAGTGGAGGTTGACATCATAAAACCAAATTCTCTTTGGAGCATCCTCTACAAGTCCCAGTTGGAGAGGGATGCAACTAGCTCCCGTGCCATCCCAAAATGAGGAGGCTCCACAGCTAACCTTCTGGCACCTCCGAAAGAAGGTGGAGGAGCAGGAAGGGACACCCATGCAGAGCACGCGCTGCTCCACTGGCGGTGCGGACGATGCACACGTGATATGTGCCACCACATCCCCACGTGCACCTTGAAACTCTTTCTTGATGACTGCTGCTCAGAGTCCCCAGCAGAAGGGGCCGGGGGTCCTCACCCATCGCCCTCAAAGGATGCACTGCTTGGTTTGGGCCTCTCTCGTCCCCCCTGCAGTTTGGGGGTGGTGAGGAGGGAGGGAGAGGGGATGGAGGTCCCCAGACGATGGAGCACCGCAGCTGGAAACACCTCAAAGGGGAGGGATGAAATTTCCCCGAGTGCCTCTCTCCCTCCTACCACCGCCCTCTGGAAACGCAGCATTAACACGCAATGACTTATGTGATTTGTTAGGTGGGGAGATTGGGCGGGGGGGGGAAGGGAAAAAATATCAAAACCTAGAGCAATTTATGCGTCCTGTCAGCATTCAGCTCATGGCACCACGGTGTTGTGCTCCACGTTTATTACAATCTTCCCAATAACACAGCAGACAATTACTATAATTTCTATTTTTAAAGCCCCAGTTCCCTGCGGACCAATGGCTCACGTTTAGAGTGTGGAGAGGAGCAGGTGTCAAAGGGACTTCATTACATTTATGAGCCTTTCAACGTCGGCGCGCGCTGAGCGAGCTAGCTACGGCTGCCGCTGCACACCAACAATACAACTAATACATTTGATTGCTGGGAGCCTGCCTCCAACCAGAATGAATTTCAGAGAGGGCTTTTTCTTTCTCCTTTTTTTTT
>VZTL01033155.1:16485-35565 GCA_013400535.1 Scopus umbretta
TTTTTTTTTTTTGACAGTTTTCCCAGGGAATTGGCATGTGTTGGCCTGATGCCTTGGCAATATGGGTTTCCTGCAGATAAATTATTCAAAGTGGCAGAGGAGGGAAGGCTGCGGGAAGCGTAACAGGCACCGCCTGCACCATGCCAACCCCGGCCAAAAAAAGAGGAAGGGCTGGGACCCCCGCAGGGACAGTGGGGGAAAAGCAGAGCAAAACTTCAGTTTCTTTAAACCTGCCCTTCAAGGACAAGCCGCTTGCCTATAAACGGGGGAGGTCCAATTTCATATCACATTTGTCTTCAAAAAATTAGGTCTCATATCTGAGCTAACATCCAGGCTCCTCACTACACCATAGCACCTCATAAAGCAATTCCTCCCATTGCCTGCAACACCTCTTTCAAGCCAGGATCAAATGCCCCGGGAAGACGGGAGCGCACTCGGTCACCGCATGGGCAAAGGGGACAGGAGCCACCTAAGGCAGGGATGGACCCAACATTGCTGAGGACCAAAGGATGGAAAAGCCAAATAGGCTGCCTTGCCTGGCCTAAGGTACAAAGTACCCTTTTTTTACCAAAAAAAAATAAAAATAAAAATAAAAAATTGGGGGTTTTCCCCTTTGGGAAGACCCCATTGCTTGGTTAGAGAGCTTGACACAGGCCCACTGCTGTGTATTTAAAACGTTTTGCTTACAGCACCAGAGGGATGGGGCGGGCTCTGCACACCCAGACTCTGTCCCACCATCAGGCCCCTTAAATCAACAGCAGCAGCATCCTCAAAAATCTTCATTTCCCACCAAAGTGCAAAAACACCAGGAAAAAGATCCATTTCTGAGCTCAGCCCCTGCTCCTCCCAGGCAAGTTAAATTAACTGGCATGGCCATTACTGTGCTTCTGGAGCCTCCGTGGTTATCGGGCTCGGATGCATGAAGGTTACATGAAACCACTGTCCTTTATTGTTCGCCTCCTCAGCGAGAAGCCCTCTAGACAGATCGTTTTAACGTGAAATTTCAGGTCACATAGTGCATGTTTGCAGCCTTGGAGACTGATGGGGTATTTTCATTTGTTCTCTTTCTTGTTCGCATAATAGCCAGGCTGAGAAGCTATCCGGATTTCAGTCTTATTATTTTAACTCTGAATGGAAAACAAAGCAACCTGAAAGGAAACCTGCAAATAAATTATTGCTACCAGATGCCAGCCCCAGAGCATGTTAGTCCAGCTAGAACAAGCCAGAGGTTTATACCACTCCTCCTCACCTTATCGCTGGATTATCTCTCGCATTAAACCAAAATAAGCATCTAGCAGGTTTCCTAGCCCAACACCAGGAGACAGCACAGTGGAAAGGACCCTGCGCTGGGTCTGAGGGTACTCGCTTGAGGACACAGCTCCGTGCTCTGCCACTGACAGTCAGGGAAACCTTGGGGACAGCACTTCATTTCTGGGTGTCCCGGTTTTCCCCCTCTTGTCTCTAAAGGTGCCGTGGTGTGGGGGCTGTTTCGTGCCATGAGTTTGCCCCGCATGAGGGAGCTTCCAGGCACGACCATAATACAAGCTGTACTGATGATGTCCCAGTGCTGCAAATCTAAATCAATGAGGTGCAGACAGGTAAACTAGAAAGACGGTTTAACCTGGGTGCAATGTGAATTTTAACATTTTAATTTTTTACTTCTACAGCAACGGTCTTGCTCTGCTGCCAAGACTACAGCAATACCGTGTGGGAACAGCAGCATGGATCTGAAGTTTAAGTTTATGGAGTACCTACAGAGTTGATATTTTCTTCTTCTTTCTTCTCTTAATACACATTTCTTTTCTGATGGAAGACTGAGGTGCTAACATAAAACCGCTGGAGCCTCCCATGCACTGATGCCCAGGTGTGCCTGGGCTTCAACAGCTCTATGCAAATATGCCATTAAGGGCCATGCTGAAATTCCCCATGGTCAGCGGTAATACTTTATATGTATTCAAGAGCACCACGGAGCCCAGAGAAAATAAACATGCTGAAAAAGCCTTCAGCTGGACAAAGGGAGGTGAGGATTCAGCGGAAATATTTATTTTACTCTGAAAGCAGCAGAGCTTCCATCAGTGCTTATTTGTGGATATAGCAAAACGCCATTTGCAAGAAGCTGTGTCCGAGCTTTAGAGGGACAGACAGAGCCTCTATTTTTAGTTAAAAAAAACTAAATTTGCCTAGCAGCGGGTGAAGCAGAAGGAGGAAAATGCCAGAGGAAATCACATTTTTCCTACAGAAGTGTTGAAAAGTGGTTTTTGACTCAGTCCTTCCCCTCTTCCAGATCCAAGGAGCCCCTTCTTCAGCTCCTCAAGGGAAAAGACAGTACCAACCACCCTAACGAGGTAGGAACCCACTATACCTCACCCTGCCCTGGCCATGCACAGTCAGAGATGGTCCAGCTCCCCCAACCCTGTTTCAGGGCTGGGTTCAAAGCCAGGATGAGGGAAAGGAAGGGAGAAGGATGCTGTGTGGGAAACCTCCACCGTCACCAGCCTTGCTCCAGCAAACTCCTTCAGGCTCTCACTGGGGAAGATTGATTTGCTGGTTAACTTGCGCTGTTGTTCGCTGCTTCTTTCCTGCACAAGGATCGCCTTAGCAGCATGGACCGATGGAGGGAGCAAACCCCGAGGTCCAGCTGGATGCGGACTCTGGGACAAATCACAGCCAGGCAGCAAAACTGCCCCTCAGCACCCACCAAGCAGTGAGGATGGGTTCAAACGGTCATCCTGATTTCTTTTGGAGGGTTTTTGTTTTCCACCCCATGAGGAATCCCTCCTTGGCTGCTGCAGGCTGAACACGGGTTGACAGACCTGGGTCTGGGTCTCCAAATCTCTCCCCCCTGCTCTCTGCAAAGTGCCATGGCATCATCGGTCACCGCAGGAAACGAAGAGGGCTTCATCCCACTGGACCTTCTCTAGCTGTTAATTTTTAAATATAAATAAGGGGTGATGGAGGAAGAAATACCCCTTGACCAAGAGTCTCCCTCTACTTTTAAAAAAAGGCTCAATAGTAGCTCCCAGCTGCTATTTTATAACCACACTCCGAGGTTAGGGGTTGTTTTTTTTTCCCCTTCTTCCTTTAGGGTCTTCCCTGCTGCTTGATTTAAATCCTCCTGACGTTCCACCTATTGTGAATCCCATCCTCGGCTGAATAAACTACCGCCCGCTTTTTGCTGTGGCACCACTTCCAGGAAAGGACACCCTCTGCAGTGTTCTCGGGCTTGGAGTCGAGGAGGGGAGGATTTTGCCTTGACATCTTTACATGCAAAACCAAAGCTTGTACCCACCTCAGATTAAAAATTACCACTGTGTCACAAACATTCCCCTGAAGCTGTGCTGTCAGTTTTCATTTGCAGAAAGGGTCTGACCCCCACCCAGAAAAACCCCCAAAAAACCCCAACGCTGCGAATGAAACGCTTATGGAGCGCTAATGCTCCATGGCGATAGCAGAGGCATCCTCCGCGCAAGGGAAGCGGACCAGAAAAGATGCTCCCGAGCATCAGGTTTGACACAGCTGCCTCTCGTGTGCCTCCGCAGCGCTGCGTTCGAGCATTAGGCTGGGCTGATTTCATATGCAGTACTTTAAGTTGACATACACTTTCCTCTTGACTGTTTGAAAGTGTTACGACACGCAATCCAAACGCCATTTCGCACGCAGAGAGACCCGAGTGGCTCCATACGTGCAAACAGCTCTTACGCCAGAAGAGGAGGAGTAGGGGAGGAAAAGAAAGATCACAGTTCTTCAACCTCACTGTTTTCAAGCTCGGTAATAAGCTGCCTTTTTCATAAGATTATCCTCGAGTGGCACAATGCACGGTGATTGCTGAAGTGAGCTGTGTGCACATCTCCAAAGAGGACTGCGGCAGCCTGTGCTCCTGGCAGGGGATGGGCTCTGGTGGCCCCATCAGCGTCAGCCCTGCCTGTCCTAACAGCAGCCAGCCTTCAGCAACAGCCTGCCTGCTGTGCAGCAGTACCCCAGCTAGCTCACCGTGGCGTAGGAGAATAGAGGAGATTTGGGAGGGAAAGATTCCTTTCCCCATCAGCCACCATGGTTGAGGAGGAGCGGGAGCGGGAGCGCCCGTGTGGCCGGTCTCAGCTGGCTCTGTGCAGAGAGCACCTCTCCCCAGCACCCTGCAGAGATCTCATTTCAGACCTGTCATAGGAAATTTTATCCTGCACCTGGACTTCTTTAGAGGCAAAAATAAATAAGTAAACATGCCCCACATCCCGTTGTNCTTTTGTAATCATTGCTTTATTAACATACAACAATCTTATTAAATCTAATCTAAGTGCTTATTTGGCAGGTTCAATAGAAAAGCCTTAATTGAGCTCCTTTTAAATATAGCAACAACTGCTTACTCTGCTTTCTAAGAAGGTGTGAGCTTTCCTGGCGATACCTGCTTGCTGCTGACAGCTTGTTCGTGAAGAAGGATGTTTCTTAAGGGTGGATTTTTGCTGGTTTGGGGTTTACCCAGGGCTCAGTTTATTTGGGGATACAGGAAGAGTCGATAACATCAGTCACCCAAGGAGGGCTTCCTCCACCACCCAGGTGGGTCCATCCACTGGCCTGAGATGGTGCCTCCTTACCGAGAGGCCAAAACGGGACAGGAAGTGCCATTTGCGTAATGAGCAGCCCCGTTCCATGCTTAATTAGCAGAATTAGTGAATCTGCCAGGAGGTTTGACAGCCTTGGCTGGACCGCTTTCATCAGCCACAGCTGCAGCAGTAAATGAGCGGCTCTGTTGAGCCCCCAGGAACTGCCCGGGGTCCTGGTGGGGATGAATGCCTCGCCTGTCTCCTCCAAAGGCGCCACGGCTTCACCTGGCATACGAGGGGCTTCTTCCGACCAGCCGGCGCCTTGGAGAAAGGGCCTATTTTAACAGGCCTGGGACTGACCTAAATATCCAGATCTGAGCCACCCTTGAAGGATGGGACCGGAGAGGAAGGCAAGGATTTAAATATCTGGACTCAAAGCCAAACCTTGACAGCTGGAAGCTCCCTCTGCCCGGATTCACCACGCAGGAGGTTGGGCTGTAGCAAGGAGACAGAGACTTCTAAGTCCTGCCCATCGTTTTGGGTACCAGAAAGGCTCCGTCCCCCCAGGACCACCTGGTCCATGAGGGCTGGAGCAGCACGTGGCCCTCGTCCTGTGGCCAACGCATGGGACAGGGGGTCACCATCCCAAAAAGGTACGCGGTTGCGGAGGACCAAGGGCTTTCTGCTCACCTTGATGCGTGTGCCGTGCAGGCTGGCGGCTCCCTCGCAGCTGCTGATCTTCTCTCCGCAGGTCCACCTCTGATTCAGCAGCTCGCCCCGAAACTCATTTTCTGGGGAGGGGAAGAGGGACACAGGGTCAGGATGTAGAGTCAGCCCAGCACCCCTCAGCAGCATCAGCTGGAGGTGAAACTGCAATATTTATTCCCTGCCTGCTTTCTTTAATGGCCATTCAAACCCTGCCTGAGGTTCTCCATGCCCCGAGCAGGCCCCCATGGCGCCACTTGAAAGCCAAGAGCCCCAGTCATGAAGAATTTGCAACTAGGGTAAATGAAGGCTCAGAGACCTAATGGGCTCCCACACAACGGCTGAGCTGCGGGAGCAGCCCGTGGGTGCCCTCAACCTACCCCAAACACCGTGCAACGCTGCTCAGCTTGGTTGGAGAACACAGGATTAACAGTGGCAGCTGGCCAAGGGCTTCTCTGTCCTTCTCACTTACTCCACCCTTACACCCTCTTCTCTTTCCAGAGATGAAGTTAATTTTTAATCTTTTGACAAAAATTCGCACATCTAAAGCAGCAGAGGGGCCCCATTAGCTGGACATCGCTGAGAGCCGAGTGGGGTCCCCAGGCAGGTTTCTGTGACGCCGGCATTTTGGGAGCAGGTTATTGCAGCGATAGGCAGTGAAGGGAAAGAGTATGGGAAATACATGCCTTACAAGTGGATTCTCAGCACCTTCCCTTCATCTAGTACAACTCCAAACATCTTCAAGGGGCCGGCCCCAGCCCGGCCGCGCACAGATGGATCTGCAGTAGCTGGGCCAGCGCGGAGGAGCTGCCCTGGCACGGGAGATGCACGACACAGCTTACCCTCCCGCACAGTTATTGCTCACAGCAGTGAGATCAGAAGCATTTGCCCCCAGACTCTGGCCTCCAGGCCACAAGATCACCTTGGCAAACCATTATCGCTTTGGGTGCCGCTGCTGCGAGCTTTCCCCACGCACCTTTAATTGCGGCTCCCTCCGGCACTGAGTGCTGAATAATTAACTGCCTGTTCTCCAAGTCTTGCTCCATTCATCTTCTACCACCAATGCGAGGGAAAAAGGAGTGCATGCCCCAGAAGGAGGCACGTGAGGAGCTACACACGCGCCGGCACGCTCGTTCATCTCAGGCTGCTAATAGCCTGGGGAAGAGCTCAGGGCAGAGGCTTCGTTTCCTCTCCTGGAACAGGCTCCCATGCTTCCTTGACTTGATGCCTCTATTATTGGGGGGATCTCAAAGATGGCAAAAGCAGGGGGGAGAGCTTTGGCACGCTAAAGGAAACCTGTGGAAGGTGGGTGTTTCCAGCAATGGATAATTGCTGAGTGTGTGGGACACCAGGCAAGCAACTTTGGATCTGCTCTGCCACAAAGCAGCTTTTAGGATAATGCGCAGAACACAGCTAGAGAATTTATTCCTCCCCTGCCTGTGTCTGTTCTCTATCTGCTAGACGTTAAGGAACAACCAGTATGTCCCACAGTACTCTTGCAAGAATGAGGACATTGAAAGACGAGGGTAATTCAATCCTATGGTGATGTACAAGCCAAGTTAGTGCCCAAGACAGATGACGGTGAAAGTCACCTTTGTGTATTTGTCCTACAACAGAGCTGTTCTGAAGCCAGCAGGGCAGCTGGGGGGAACTTTTCTAGGTTTCACAGGCGAAACATCTGTGTTGGAGACTCTACTCCAAACCCTGTCTGAAGCACTGTGTTCCAGCCTGCACCCACAAGAAAGGCACAGGGCTTGGAAACAAAAACCAAGAGTTGCTGAAACATTATTCTGCTTTGGAGAAGCTCCGAGGAAAGGGAGCAGGGAGGCACAGATGGCCAGGCAGATCATGAAAACCAAGCAAAATGTGGGAAAGAAGCTAGAAAGAGACAGAAGAAAGGAGAACAGAGGGGGGAGGACATCAAATAAGAAGAAATAAAGTTGTTTCTGTAGCACATTCATAGGAAGTACAGCCTGCCTGCTTATCTGAAGCATTTCCCTGAGCACCGTCCTCCCAAATAGCGTGTTTTAAAGCAGGAGCGTCCTCTCTGGGGTGCAGTGGGGGCAGGAGCAGAGAGTGGGCCAAACTGTAGATCCTAGATGCAAGATAGCCCTAGCTATCTATAGCTTAGAAGATTTCTGAAAAGTTGAGAGGTCATGAGATTCAACCCTGAGGAGTCAAAAAATAGCAAAACACACACACGCACTTATCCTTTTTGGGCCTGTTTTGCTTACATGTGCCTGAGTCGTAGGCTAAGGGTGAGCTCTGGAAGCTGCTGTGGTAAATCTGGCCCGAGATGCCAGCTTGTCCTTGCCACGTGCCCTATCCCAACCTCCTGTGCCTTTGTCCCTGTGAGCAAGAGGAGGGGAAGGGGCTGCAGGTTGGGGTGAGGAGCCTCGGCTAGGTCGAATGTACATTGGCTGCACCAGCTCAGCACCCTCCTGCCCACTCCTGTCCCTCTGCCCAGCCTGGTTCAGATGGCCAAGGCAGCTCCATCAACACACGAATCGGATTTCCTCTACTTCGTGCTGCTTAAATGCATCTGGTCTCCGGAGAGGATCAGCTTGCACTGCTGGCTCTGCCCCTTCCACCTCGCCTCTGGACTCTGGGTTCAGCAGAAACACAGCTCACTGGTTATGTGAAGGACACTTCTTTTAACCCCTACCTGGACCACCCAAGAGGAGACGCAGAATATTGGCTTAGACGCAAGGTTTTGCCCATGGGAAGCAGATCCCAGAGGGAACAGCACATCCTGGGGTCCCCTCCTGGCACCAAGCTGGGACAGCCAAAGCTCAGAGCTGGGAGCACTTGCATCCACTCCCCCTTGAAAAAATAACCTAGATGCTCAGCTGGTCTGATAGAGCACTGCCTGGTGTTCACATCCCAAAGAAAATCACCAGCTTTCCCCTACCCGCTCCATCCTCAGTACCCACCACCTAGTCAGGACTGGGTCACGCACTAGGGTCCCTCATTAGACAGGCTGCTTTTCCCCATCAACATTTATGACAATCCACTACCAAAATATCCGTGCGTCCTCTTCCAAATGAGGTTCTTTCCCAAACCTTCTCTCCTTCAGAAATAGCTACAGAGAAAGGTCAGCTGTACACTGAAGCATTGCGAGTTGTGCAGAATCCTGGCATGAAAGAGCAGGTTCTGTGAAAGCTTTGGGTCACCCTCATCCCAAACAAGAAGAGCTGGAAACCTGGGAGGGAGACCACATGCAAGTCAGAGCGTTAATCAGACTTGGGCGCGGTTTACTTTCCATTTCCAAAGAGAAAAGAAAGCATTGGTTTGCCAAGAAGACACCTAAACCCTCCAAAGAATGGGAGAAAGTTCCCCCAAAAATAAACCCAGCAAACCTCACAGGAAACTTTGGAGTGTGGAAGGCGAATAGAAAATGAGGCAGGATGAGGGGGGGTGAAGGCTTCGTTTCCTCATCAGCTGCGACACTGCGTATTTAAACTGGAAGACTAGAAGAAAAACACGGCGGTCTTCGTTTGCTCCCCCAAGTGTGAGAAAAGTAAAAGGAAGAGAGTAAGTTTTTTTCTTTATCTTTGTTCAGGCACATTTTTCGTGGGAAAGGTGAGCCCTGTGTTAACAAGGCAGCAGCGTGCTGAGAACAGGCTGGTGTCCCACCAGGCAATGCGAGCTCACGTCTCAGAGCAAATACGGCAGCAGTGTCAGGGATCGGAGGGTGCCCTTTGAATTTAAAAAAAAAAAATAATAATAATCTCAAAACTAAATTTTACATCTTCTCTAAGCTGCGAAAGCTACCATGGGCCCCTCCACCCCTTCAGCACTGCTTGCTGGTTAATACACCTTCATTTTGCAGTGCATTGCCCACACACCCTGCTCGCTATCTTAGAACCATAGAATCGTAGGGTTGGAAAAGCCCTCTGAGATCCCCTAGTCCAACTGCCAAGCCAACACCAGCATGCTTGCTAAACCATGTCCCGAAGTGCCACATCCGCACGTTTTTCGAACACCTCCAGGGATGGGGACTCCACCACCTCTGTGGCCACCGGTCACTGCTTGGCGAACAGCAGTAACCGAGTTTGCTTTCCTGCATGGCCCCAAACCCACAGTGCAGTGAGGGCTTCTCTTCCAGCAGGCAACATGAGTCTTATCCTTGATTTAAGGCTTCAGTTTCAGATCCCAGGCGCACCACTGAACCCCCTGACAGCCCCACCCAGCCTGAAGCACGACTTATTGCCCCACGCTCCTGCCCAGCCCTTGCCAAGAAGACTCCTCTGAGCCCATACCCTGGGCGAGCGTCTGCCCGTGCAGCCTTCACACACGCAGCAGCACAGCAACTATGCATCGGCGTGCTTTATTTCAAGGGAGATGAATTGAAACCTCTGTAGGGATCAAAATACACTGAAAAAGTAGAACGTAGCGAGCTTTAGCAATTCTCCTCCGTTATTCTCTGATGCCAGGAGTTTTGGTTTAACCCCCTCTCAGGGCACAGAAATACTGTCTATTCGATGCAATTATCGCTGTTTACTGCGGCGCAGCTACGTTCAGTGCTTCAAATTTAGCTTCCCAAACATGCATTTAATTTAAGATTTAATACCGGATGTTAATTGTATATTGCACAGTAAATGACTGATCATTAAAACATATTAATTGAGGTTTAACAGCTGTGTAATAGATATTACATCTCATACTTATCAGTGACTATGATTTAATAATCAGTTAGGACGGGATGTATGGATGGGAGACGTAGCATGGCCAGCTAGGTCGCGGGTCATTCTTGGTTGTTCATTTGCTGACCTAAAGATACTTTTCCTAGGCATGCTTGGGAAGAAGGTCAGCAATCACCAAGCAGATGTTGAACTTTGATGCTCTCACCTGGGGAGCTTACCTGGACAAGCCCCAAAGAGTTTATTACCTCTATAAAAGAAGAAATGGGAGGAACCCATGAGCAGTTTCCTCCTGTAAAGCTGGGGCCGAGCTGCAGGTACCTGGCCCCATGACGGTGTTTCTACCGGCAGCAAAGCGGGGAACCGCTGAACCCCAGCAGATAGGGAGCAAACGCTGGGAGATGGTCATCCTCCCCCCGCACCTGGGGAATCCTTTCCACCACGTGCAAGAGTCACGGCCACCCTGTGCTTTCTAATAGTAACTCTTGTTTAAAGCAAGTTGACGAACGTCATTGCCCTCGATGTGGGATATGTAGATCCCAGCCCGTACGCACTGAGGCAGTTCACCCGAGCACTCGGTCTCCCGCTGCTCCCATCCCCTGGCTCCATCAAAGCACCCACCCAGCACGTCCCGCTCCTGCAGCACGGGGCTCGCTGCTCCTCGTCCCCGCGTCACGCCCAGCCGTGCCCCCTCGCACCGAAGCGCGGAGCCAGGCGGCGCCTTGCTGCACTGAGCGGCCGTTCCGAGACCCGACAACTCCCCGTACCAGCAAGCTGAATTTTTGATCCCACAGCCCCGACAAACATGCAACACCGGCTTAACCCACTGTGCTACCGAACCACAGGCTGCAACATCAAAGGTTATGAAAACTGCGATGCACACTCTGATCTTTTATTTTCCCCTTACCCAAAGGAAAAGAAGGGTTTTGATTTCAGTAGGATCAAACCTTTCAAGGGCTTTCACTCCCAAACGGGCGCTTGCAGCATGGCCTGCGTTGCTAACCCGCTCAGCAACCGGCTCAGCACCAGCATGCCTCAGAGGTGTTCGCTGCCGACAGGCGAGTACGGCCCTGCTCAGCCCCGTGGGTTCGGGGGGCACAGAGGAGAGGAGGGGAGCACCAGGGTTTCCATCTGGCTACGCAAAGGGGAAGAGGACAGGTCATTGCTAGCATGATGCCGCTGTTTCTTCATCTCCAGTCACCAGAACATGCCACTCTCCTTCCAGTCATTTCTGCTGCAGTGCCCAAAGGCCAGCCAGCAGCCCAGGGAGCATCCCCTGCCTTGGCTCCCTCCTCCAGCACTCCATGAAACACAGAGGACTCGCATCCTCCTTCCCAGCCCCGTGCCACCTCACCTCTTGCCTCATCCCGCTTTTGATGCCATCAGCTGCCACCTCTTCCCAGATAGCCATGTCTGCCCCTGTGGCCACCTCAGCCAAGCCAGCTCGTGCTTTGCCCTGTGATACCTGGCAGCTTTGGATGCTTTTGAACTCTCTTTGCCAGGTCCTTGATGGGAAAAGGGAATCATCCCTTTCTCACAGTCCTGGGATAGGACCCAGAGCAACTGGCTTAATTGGAAGATTCGGATTTCCCAAACATGAGGATATGTTGCAAGAGGAAGGGAAGAAGCAGCGAAACCTGCTCCTTGGAGAGGGAGCAAAGCCCGCAGCACTGGGGTTCAGCAGCGGGTTAAAGATCCACCGGGAGCAAGGCACAGACGTCACCTTGCCGTGGGGCCCGGCACCCCCAGGCCCTGTGACGGCCGCGCTGCCGGCCTTCATCCTTCGCCATCCCTGCCCAGCAGCTCTGCACGCCGAGCCATGAAGTGCTGCTGGGCGAAGACCAACGTTTCGCCCTGTTTCTCTGCATCACCCCGCGCTACAGGAGCCGAAGCCCTCAGTGCACCTACGATGCAAAGGAGGCAAAGGAGGCTACAGTGTCTCCTCATTAAGAGCAATATTCATGCTCCAGTGTTCATGGCCCGTTAATAAGACTTTTTATTAGGGTCTTTCTTCTTTCTCTACAAAGTGGCAGAAGCACCCTACGCAGCACTGCAGAAGATACAAAAGAAGGAGGTTTTCACCTTCCATCCTTGTATCACTTGTGTACTCCTCAAGAAAGGAATAAATGCTGCATGCCCACAGTAACGCTGCTGTCTGCGCATTGTTCTTAAGTATATTGATCTAAAAAGATTAAAGAGAGAACACTGTTCAACATCCCGTCTTCCCCCGGCTCCTTGGGGGAGCTGTCAAAATGCAAAGCTGCTCGGAGCACGGTGAGCAAGGCCAACAACAACAGGGAAAACAAAGCGATGATGTTCTCCACTGGAAGTCCCTTTGGGATTTCCAAGGCCCAGGGCAAGAGCAGGGCCTGGAAAAGCGTGTAGCCAGTGCTGACCCCTCCAAGACGAGAGCAAGATTTGAGCCATGAGCATCTCTGCCTCCTGCTGTCGCCCTGCCGGCCGCTAGGAGTTGCCCAAAGTGTGCCTTTTCCTACTGCAATAGCAGGAACTTTGTACGAGCCTGCTATTAATTCCTCTCCAAACATACCTAAGCCTGAATGAAGAAGTAATCATATTTTTTTAAAAAAAAGAAACAAAATATCGAGCAAGCTCCAGCTTATTGCTTCCAAATGATGAGTGCCAGCATCCCCCCTTCTGCCAGGCTCATCCACAGCATGGACCGCTCCTGGCACCGGCTTCGTCTCCAGCGTCCATCCTTTTGTCCACGCAGGGGGAGCCCTGCTCAGCAACGCTCATCTGCCTGTGCCCGGCACGTGTGCAAACAGGCGTGTAACGTCAGGCACGCAGGAGAGCATCTCCGAGAAACAGGGTGTTGCTTCTTTCTTCTTGCACATTTTCCTCATTATTTTGTTCTAATTTGGCTTTCCTGGTACCTTCTCGATTCAATAAAAGCCAAATGCAAGCCGCGTCCCTTAATCTCCAAAACAGCAGCTCACTGCTGAGAAAATAATATAGATGTAACTTCCAGCATCACACACTTTCTTTTCCATTTATATGCAAATGCTGACCTTTCACCCAGGCTGTCTCAAAGAAGTATTTCCTTAAAAATGCAAATAGCATGTTGCAGGCAGTTACTCTGGCTGAGTCTTTCTTATATTATTATTATTATTTCTTTTAACCTTACCAGCACTGTAAAACACAACTGCTAAACTGCACCCCGGTAATAATTACTTTTCATACCAAATCGAAAGCCTCCGTGGAGCTGATGTGTCGAAACACCAGCAGAAGAATTCAGCGCCGATGAATTTTTAGAGATGGTTTTGGATAAGCGTGTCTTGGGCCAAGGGGAAGGAAGCAGCTCGGAGACAGTGTTGCTGCTGAAGGGAAGGGCCGACAGCTCAGGGTGAGGTTACAAGAGCATCTTCTGTCTTGTAAAACCCTTCCCGTGGTGCTGCTGACACACAGAAGCCCTCGGAAAGGGGAAAACAACCCGCGTAAGCTGGGGTGGTTTGCGTGGGGTGAGCACAGCAGGCACAAGGACTAAGTCCACCGGCACTGCCGGTGTTGGACATGGATGTCCTTTCCCACCCGAGGTGGCCTAGGAAGCCCTTTAGGGAGGGGTGTGTGTCTCTGCACGGTGTATCTGTGCTGTGCAAAAGGGCCCCGGTGCAGCCTGAGGGCTCCTGGGGCTGAAGATGAATAGTGAGGAGGGTGGTTGAAGAAGGGGCTGGTGGGCAAGCGGCCACGAGATGATGGATGCAGAGGAACAAACCAGATTAGGGGATTTCAGAGCCAAGACTCCCCTCCTTCACCTCTCCTTCTCCCAGCTGTTGAGAGGAGTTAACCGCCGGGGAAAGCAGCAGGGAGCTGCTTTCGCTTCCACGTGGGAGCGGTCCCAGCGCCAGCAGCTGCACACCACGCTGCCCTCACATCTCCTCACCCACGGGGATGGGGACCGGGCTGTCCCCTCGCGCTGGGAGCACAAGCCGGGTTGTGCTCAGGTTGAGGGGTGAGAGAAGGCATCAGCGACCGCTGCAGCCAAAGCCTCCCCTTACTCACGGCAGCTCCACACCCACACAGGGAGGCACTGCCAGCGTGGATGGCTGTCAGGCAGACTTAGCTGGATGCATTGACCCAGCTCGGGTATTTGACACCCTGTGTCCAAGCAGCTCCATCATCAGTTTGGAAACTGGGAGAGAAAAGGAAGAGCGAGCCTGAGCATTCTGCTTGCAGAGGGGGATTCAAGGCTGCGCACTGCGGGGAAGCCAAGTGTGTAAAGCAAAGGTAATAAATTGGGTTCTTCACATACAGAAATGGCAAATGAGAAAAGCCAGCTACAGATGGCCTTCCTGGGACAGGGCAACGCATCGTTCAGCTCAGTACCCGCTTCTGAGCGGCAAATATAGATTTCCCCAGTGTGCAGGGAAAGAGTAAAAGAAAGAGGCAAGATATGAACTGATCTTTCCTCTCTCATTTTAGTCATCTATAGATTTAGATGCCAACGACTCTTTAGTTCGGGACTTCAAACCTCCAAAGATGCCCCAATGTTGACTGTCACAGCCCAAGTGAATTTGAATCTGTTCTGGGACCTTACCCTCAGCCCTGTAGGTTCTGGGCAAAAACACGGAGCTGCAAAAAAACATAAAAGCTGCAAAACCCCCCACATTGCTTCTGCCCAAATTTGGCCCAATCTGGGCCCACGGAGGTGTCTGAGGGACACAAACCCTTTTGCCCCCAACACAGGACTGGGATCCACCAAGAGCGGTTGCTCATGCGGGTGGTTTTCTGGATGGGGATTTCTATCATGTATGACACCAGGTCAGGCAGAGGAGGGAGAAGCTGCCTGGAAGAGCCGGGGAAGAGGCTGGCAGCGCCTCTGACGCAAAGTTAGATGACTAAATGGGCTACTTCCCAGCTGCCAGCTTGTCTTTATGATATTAAGCCTTTCCTCTCTGCTGCCATATAAGAAGTGAAAAGTTGACACGTAAGCGTGTGTCATACGGAGTCAGAGAGACAGAAGCAATAAGGCATAAAAGGAGGTGAGATCATCGTGCAGCAACATCTCCCCTGGGGTAAGAGGCAGCGCTGCACAGCACCCGCTGGCTCTCAGCCCCCCAGATCCCCCGCCAGCAGCCCTTCTCACGGCACGGGCTTGGCACGCTCGAACCGAAGCTCATTTCCACGCCAAACCTCCTGGACCAGGGGGACACCCAGGGTGCCACGTTGCCCACCGCAAAACAAGGTGATTAAGCTGACCCTTCAAACGGCGTTATTAAAACGGAGCCCCCGCCGCAGCACGCGGCTCTGCCAGCCGTAATGTCGCGGCCCCCCAGGATCGGTCGCTGCTGAATGGGGCGGCCGCTGTGCGCCATTTACTTGAAAAGAAGGAGAATCATCAAATATGTTAAGTTTATAGCCCTGCTGGCACCGCTCTTAGCGCTCCTGCAGACCCCGTGTAATTGAAATTAAATAGAGACGAGTGATACCTTTCTGTCCTTCCTACGGCAGCCTGCGCTTGCTTGTGAATACAGAGTGGGGACAATGAGGAGGAGGGATGGGGCAGCAGCTGGGTGCCCATGGGCAGTGCTCTCAGAGCAGCTTGCATCCCTCTTCCCATCCCGCTTCCAGCCACTTGCACGGGCTGAGCCCGCTGCGCCGCATCGGTTTTGCCCTAATGCCGAGCTCCAGCCCGGCCGGGAGCAGGGAAAGCCCAAGACCCCAGCGGTGCGCTCGCTCCCCAGACCCCGCAGCCAAGGAGTAGCTCCTGTCCTCTAACTGGGAAGTTTCTCCCTCCTCCAAACCCTTCTTTTCCCAGCCTTCCCCTTTCTGATGGGGTGTCCTTGCTCTCCTCGGCGATGCTCCCTGCTTGGTGGACAAGCGCAGCGGGGAAGCAGCCAACCTGCCAGAGCTGCTGTGCCGGCACGGCAGCGACCGGCCTCCCCGGCAGCCAGGAAAGCCACTCCGTGACAGGAGGGAGCCGAAAGTTTCCAGGGGATGCGCAAGAGGAGCTGACAACTCCGTGCTCCTCTGAGACACTGCAGGCAAAGTTAACTGTTTAGACTGTCATGTTTTTTTAAAGCAACAACATGGCTCCCAGGCACCTTTTTTTTTTTTTTTTTTTTTTTTTAATAAAAAAACAGAGCAAGCTCTCTCCAGAAGGCTATTAATCCTCTCCTGTCACTTGTGTTCTTGGAGAGAGCATTTCTCTGGGCAAAAGCAGCTAGTTGCTCGCTGACTAATTACATCAAAATATTGAGGGCAAACAAACCAACCTTTAACTCCACTTGCCAGAAGCTCGCTAGATGCAAAGCTTCAAAATTATGGAGGAGAAACATATGCAACAGCAGGAGAAGCTGGGACTGGAGACGCGCTCATGGCCACATCAGCTTTCAGAGGCACGAACTTAGGTTCCTCTCTGCAGAGCCACTCGAGTTGGCTAACTTTGCTCAGGATAACTTTACCCAGAATATCCCCTACTCAGGTCTCTGGAGTTCTTACAAATAAAGATTTTTTTTTTTTTTTTTTTCCGGGGAAGGTAAATGAATTTATTTGCTCTGCTTCCTATGCAGGCGCTTGGGTTTCAGGTAGAGCGCAGACTGGACTCACGTACCCGAAGGAAGGCTCTTGCTTAGGCTTCAAGCCCCACTACAAGAAGGTTTTCTAAAGCTCTTGGCTGAAATCAAGCAACTTCTCTCAAAGCCCACGCGGCACCTTCATTTATCCCAGCAGTAGCCTCCCCCTGGGACACGGCTTCACAGACCAGACCCTTCCCTGCTCCAAAACTTTCACTGGACATTCAGCCAACAGGGTTTGGGCTTTGACTTCACTTCCATCCCATCACCCCGCGTTGCCCGTACAGCCAGAATGGAAAAAGCCAGTGCCAAAAGACGAAAGCCCAATTCTGCATTTAGGTTCTAAACCTGATGTTCTTCCAAGAGGGTTTGGGTGTCCAAGAGCTGAAACAGGCGACTCGAATGCAAGCCTTGGCCCCAAACCCGTGGCTGCCAGACAGACATCACCTTCTGCCCCGCAGAGCTGCCTCTCCCCGGCTGGAGAGCAGGGAAGGTGACAGCCTCTGGCTCTGAAACACCTGAGGCCACACGGGTTAACCAAAGGCAGCTGCTGGGGAGGTTTCTCTGCACTACGTGGGTGTTTCTGCACACAGGTAATTGGGTACTCTTCACAGAACTTAACAAGCCACGCTCGGGGAGCCCAGCGACAAGCACAAGGCAGAGTTATTCAACATCAAATTGTTGGTTTTGAGGGATTGTTTAAAAAGAGAATTTCAAAAGTCCTCAGAGTGTCACCTACGGATTTTGCCAGCAGTACCTTGGTTTTTAAATACCGTGTGCACGAAAGCTCCCCCAAAGCCATCTCTTATACCTTATAATAATATTCACCAGGGGATCCTCCTAATGCAGGGTTTGAATCCGCTGCTGTTGAATACACCTGACTCCTGGGCTCGCAGAGAGCGTTCAGGTAAGCACGCCCGTGAGCTGCTGCTCAGAGAGACGGTGACGGTCCTCGGCATCGATCAGAGAGGTCTGATCGCACCCACGAGGAGCGAGAGGCTTCCCCAAAAAGGGCACAGACCTGGCTTGCGGATGCTGTCCCAGGGAGAGCCACGCGCTTGCCAAATGGTTTCAAGCAAAGGAACGAAGAAACCCGAGTCTCTACTGCAGTTTATATTTAATTAGAGGAAAGGCAGCTTACGCAGCAGTTTCGGAAACATATTGTCTTACAGCATATTGGATATTTGTATCTTAACAGCCCAACATCGATTTCTTTTATGTAAAGGAAGAGGGAGGAAGAGAACTGCGTGCCCTAAGTTGTGTTAGCTCCAAAGAGACGCCTGTACCGCTTGGACTAATGTTTAGAGTAATCAAAGGCGTGAACTCATGTATTATGTATGGGAACGAGAGTTTTCAGTCTTCTGCAAAAAGGAATCTCCAGCGTTTGGTATTTTGTTAGCAGGCTGGCACCATATGGCTCTCCCCTGCTGATATTCTTTCACACCAGAACTTTATGTTCAGATGCTTTAGTTAATATTTTACCCAGCAAGCATAAACAAGATGCAAAGATTGCAGTCGACAGCAACCTTCTCTTAAACCGTATACCCATGCTAATAGCAAAGGCTTCTTTCCGCAAGTAGTTTACCGAACACATGCCTGGCTTTTTATTTTTTCTTACAGGTCCAAGCTGGGCCATTTACTTTCACTGCCTTAGCATCAAAAAAACCACAAGCAGCAAACGCAAGAAGGACGTTTTCACTCCCTCCCTACTCTGTTTTCTGGCTGGTCCGAGGCAGCACTGGATGCGTGCGGGTGCCGCGCGCGTACGAGTTGTATTTGCGTGCAATTTACGGCTGCATCCCTGCTTGGTTTTCGTTTCAGACTGGATTTTATCTCAGGAAGGTAGAGTTGCCGATTCTCCACTGCTGAAGCAGGGATGGAGCACCAGGCAAAGCTGGTGCCTCAGCAAGCTCTAGCAGCCTACGCTGGCCCAGCAAGACCAACGAGATGGAGCATCCAACTTGGCGGGCTTTACCAAGACTTGCCTCTGCCCCCGCCCTTCCCCAAGTGAGGCACAGAATCGCTTCGGAAAACTGCAGCTTGGAGATCTGGCTCTAAATATTACACTGAGATTTCCTCCACCCCCCCACCCTCCAATATTCTTATTATTCTTTAATATTCTTAAAACAAATAGGACCTAACAGATGTCTTCCAGCCTGCACTCTTATTAATGAGAATATTGTAAGAATGGAAATCAGGTCACAAATGTTTAATACTTTGTTTAAAAAGTCTTCAGCTTCTTTAAAGAGTTCCGCTAATCCCAACATGACAGATGTACAAGGCAGTTTTGCTTGGGGCAGATTAAAATTCTCGCTCTGATTTGCTCTTTCATTTGGTCTGATTAAAATAACATTGCAATTTTTTTTTAATGTACTGACTTCAAAATGAAAAAGGAAAGAATAAAAAGTGGCCAGTAAAGGCCAGCATGATCACAATAAAAGCAAATTTATTGTTGTTAAGATAAAAAAGCAAGACAAAAGGAACTGAGGGGCAGCCAGCCCATGCCCAGGTTAGCGTGAAAGCTCTGTGCTAAAGATTAAAGGGGGACCTTTCCAAACTATGTTTTTCCATTTGAAAGTGTTTATTAATCTATTCTCTCTGAAGCAAAAAGTTCAATGAAAGACAAAGATCAAAAGTATTTTAATTCAGGTGAAAGTTATG
>VZTL01033155.1:44067-54260 GCA_013400535.1 Scopus umbretta
AAAAAAAAAGAAAAACTTTTAACAACCCTTCGCTCGCTCTCCGGCGCGCCCCTTCTCCCCGATTTGGGCGGCTCCTTCCCGACGAGGCGCTGTCTTTGTCTCACCCAAACCCAGAGCTCTTTTCTCCCCCAAGAGCCACGCTTGGAGCAATCACCGTCTTTTGCAAAAGGCACCTCGCCTTACCCCCAAACTTTCTCCTTTGTGCCTCGGCAGGCACCGAAACACGCCCAGCTGCTCGGGCGCGAACTGATTTTGTATTTAATGACACCCCCTCGCTCCTTTTTTATCCAGCAACGTGCGGGGGCGGGGGTGGGAACCAACCTGCCAAACTCGAACCGAACACCACCACCCCAGCTGAACCGTGACCAGCAGCGGCAGAAAACAGGATTTTCTCCTCTCCCCCGCCCTCCCCGCCTTCTGTAATTAGGTGAAACCGGCGGCAGCGGGGACAAAGCCCCGCCGGAGCCCCGGAGCAGCAGCGGCACCGGGGGCCGCGCACCCCCCGCGCCGGGAGCCCTTCGCGGCCGAGCCCGGAGCGAAGCCGGGTCGGGGAGGAGGCGGTGGGGGGGGAAGATGAGACCGGGACCACGCTTGCTAAACGCAAACACGGGAAACCTGCGCTCTGGAACACCCTCGGGAACCTCTTTCCACCCTGCCTTTTTGGGGGGAACATTATAAAACAAGGGGGAACGGGGTAGTTGGTGGGGTTGCGATGCCCCCCCCTCCCGCCCNGAAGGGGCCCCATCCTCTCCGGCGGCCGGGGTCTCAGCGCCTCGCTTCTGCCTGTCGTCAGGAGGGAGCTGAAGCGTGGAGTAGAATGGCAGAGTCAGTCCGGCTGGAAAAGACCTCTAAGGTCCAGTCCCACCATCACCCCGACCCCACCGTGCCTGCTGAACCTCGTCCCCAAGCGCCGCATCGCCACGGCTTCGGAACCCCTCCAGGGATGGGGACTCCACCACCTCCCTGGGCAGCCTGGTCCAACGCCTCGCCGCTCTTTCAGGAAAGACATTTTTCCTAATATCCGAGCTAAACCTCTCCTGGCGCAAATTGAGGCCGTTCCCTCTTGCCCCATCGCTGGTTACTCGGGAGAAGAACACCCTCCTCACCACAGCCTCCTTTCAGGGAGTTGTAGGGAGCAGAAAGGTCTCCCCATGAAGTGACAACATGCACATCCCAATGGAGGAGTTGGGGGGAAGGACCCCCCCTTCATAGAATCATAGAATCATTAAGGTTGGAAAAGACCTCTAAGATCAGCTCCTCCAAGCTGGGGATGCTTCCAGGTGAAGCATCCCCAGGGAGCCCTACCCACCTCCACTATATCTGGGAGACCCCAAAAGACACTGTATCTGCTTGCGGAGTGACAGTCCCCCCAGCTCACGCCGGAGCCGGGCAGGGGGACCGGCCCACAGCCCGGCGGGCAGCCCGTGGGCTGGCAGGGCTCTGGGCAGCCCGGCGGGCAGGCCACTGGACCTCTTGCATGCCCGAGTCTGTTTAGAAATGCACGAGTCAAATGAGGGCCACACACAGCTCGTTGGATCCTTTGGTTGATTCCGGGGTGCATAGGGGAAGGGAAAGGGGGAATTGCTTCTGGGAGAGATCTGAAATGGAAGAGGATGTCCCTCTGCCGCAGAGGACAGATGGCAACGTTGGACTGGACTGATCCCAGCTGGAGAAAACTGGCTACAGGCCAGTGAGAAACACTCTCACTGGCCTCCCAGATGGAAAAACAGGCAAATAGTTACCAGGAAATAATAATAATAATAATAATAATAATAATAATAATAATAATAATAATAATAATAATAATAATAATAATAATAGAAAACTAACCAGGATTGTGATTAATACGTGTGATAGCACTAAAATTTGTTTCCCCGTTGGCTTGGAGGGCAAAAGTGCCTTCTCTAGGTTGTGTGACGTGCCGCACTCTGCTCGTTACCCTAGGTAAAAAAAAAAAAAAAAAAAAGCCAGCTCCTTCGGTGGGTCAGCCCTGGCCTGCAGAGAGGGAAAAGTGCCCTTTCTGAAAGTGGGAGGGAAGAGGGATTGCCTGGCAAAAAGCCTGGTTGTCAGCATAAAAACTCAGCACCCTGACCTGGGCGGGCAAAGAAGTGCATCTGAGAGAGGGCAGCCCACCCAAGCCTCAGCTCGGGTAATTTGGGAAAGGGAAAGAGGAAAAGCCTGTGCTTGGAGGGACAGGTGGCACCAGTAATAAGGAGCCTGGGACAAAGCTGATATTAACTGAAGGAGAGTTGAATGCCATTTATCTCAGCAGGGCATGCCTGTATTTTGGGGTAATTTTTTATTTTATAAACATAAGGGGGATGTGGTCGGAATAAAGGTCGGCAAAGAATGTAGAACAAGAGGCTAATTCACTCCTTGGTGCAAGATCCTGGGCCAAACTCTTTGTTGAATACATCTAACTCCTTAATCCACATTTCTTTGAAGGCAGAGAGCTGGAAAAGGGAGCGGAGAGGAACAGCTTTGCTGGAGTGGGGCAGGGGGCGGGGGGTGAATATCAAAGTGCCCCTTTTCTGCTGCACATCCATCACGGTCGTCTGCTGGTCTCAGGAGGTCTAAGAAAATAATTGTAGTGATAATCATTATCACCATCATTGGATTGAACTGGAAGTCAGGAGTTTGAGGCAAATCAAAAGCGTAACTGTTGAATGGGTGGGCTTTTTTTCTTTTTTTTTGAGATCCTTACTCTTAGGAGGACCTGGGTAAGCCATGCTTAGCTCAGCCGGCTGGATATGGCTCGGGAAAGGAGCTGGAACTGGGCCCCCCGTCCAGCTACATCTGACTGCACAGATCTCCCGGCAGAAGGGGGTGTGAGACAGCCTGTTTGGGGACTGGCACCTCTTCCGTCTTTGAATTAGCAGCCCTGTCTTTGCAGAATATTCTGTGCTTTATTGTCCCTTCAATCCCCACCTTGCAAGATGAGAGGTGACATTGCGGAGAGCTCTGCGCTTGGAAAATGACTTTCAGCATTACGTTCTGGCAATTTGAAACTTTCGCTCTCTCATCTTCAGCCTCTTGGGGCTTTAATGGGAGACAGCAAAGTGCCTCTTCCTCCTCCCCTCTTTTCTTCTCCTTCCCTGTTCTCCTGCAGCTGCAGCGGCCAGGATTCAGCAAGGTCACTTAACTCCATTGCTTCCTGCATGCAGGAGATCTCAAATTAAGGGGTGTTGGGAGCAGCCCGTTGAGATGAAACAGCCTTCACGCAGCTCCAGCAAGCAAGGGAACGAAACCCATTCACGGTGACTCCAGACTGGCCCACCCTCCCTGTGCTTTAGCTGGAGAAAAGGCAAAGACACGGAGGAGCGAAAAGCAGAGTAAAATTAGCCCATCCTTGAGCTGGAAGCTGCTCTCTTTTGTCTAGCAGAGGGAGCCCCAAAATGTGCAGGAGCGGGCCCTGTGGCTGCAGCTCCCCTTCCCGCTCCTTCTTGGTGCCTTCATCAGCATCTCACCCTGGTTCTTGTTTTCTCTCAAATTCCTGCTGCTGCCTCCCCTTTCTCCCCCTTCACCAGCGAGGCAGAGCTGGCCCTGGCTCCCTCCATCCTCTGGTCTCGGCACACAGCGCAAAGATGTGGGAGCTTATCCCTTTGGGCTCTGGGCTTGCCCAGCGGTGTGAGTTTCTTCCCACGGGCCTCAGTCCTGTGCAAGTGTTAAGGGGAGCAGACTCAACCCCGGAGCTGAAGAGAGCACAAATGGGAATGAAGAATCACAGAAACTCCGCTGATACCTGGATGGTTCCCTGCCGTGGGTCCTGGGAAGCCACGCGGCTCGCGTACGAAAAGACCAAAGGAAATATCGTCCTTTTGTAGGTTGTGATTTCTGCTGGTGCGCTGCCAGGCCAGGGGGAGTTTATGCCATGCGTGCAATTTTACATCTGAAAAAAAAACCAACAACCTACCGGGGTGGTTCAGTGCGCACCCCAGCACTGTCTTACCAACAGGCTGTGTTAGACTTTCCTCCTCTTAAACAGCTCCCCCCGTCCACAGCAGCCATGGCTTTTTGGCAAAGGAGGGGATAATTCTAATTATCTGTCAACTGTTTGCTTCTGTTTTAAATCTCTTCCTCCAGCACCTCTCTCATCGCTGCATGAGGGAAAGCCAGAGAAGCAGTATGCAGATATTGTCAAGCTCAACTTGATAGGTACTGTCAAAACTGCCAGAGTGTGGTGACAATAAACATTTTAGCTGGCTAACAATTTGCTGCAAAAAGGGTTGACCCTGAAATCAAGTTCTGCTGTAATGAACACTTTGTCTCCAAATATTTGCATTTTTGCTGACAAGGTTCACTCTCCAGGAGATTTCCTCCGCCCGTGAGCAATCTGCCTTCAGACGAGATGGAGGATGGATGCGGCTTCCCGAGCCAGTTCGTTATCTGGTGTGCGGGAGGGACGTGCACGTGCCCAAAACCAGCCGTGGATGGGGGATGCCCAACCAGGGGAGCTGCTCAGCTCCGGGGTGTTGCTCACCCTCACTGAGAAAGCCCTTTTCTGTCAGGTTCTGCATGGCAGTGCAATGCTGACAACGCAAAACTGAAAGCGATGATTAGCCTCGGTTAACAGACGGGGAAACTGAGGCACGTGGTGACTCGGGACCGTATTTGGACTGTCTTTGCAGAGCCGGAGAGGGAGCATCCAAGAAGGTGACAGTCAGTGCAGACTGCCCCTTGCCCAGGGCTGCCCCAGAGCAGCGGCGGGAGGAGGCCGAGGCCGTGCTGGCACTCTCAGCAGCTCCGCTGGGGGCTGCAGCAGCTCCCCTTCTCCGAGCGCATGGCAAGCTGGGGCTGCCCGCCCTCGGGACGTTCCTCCACCCTCGTCAAAGTGGCAAATGATTTGACCAAAACTACATAGAGAGTCGCGGGCAGAGCTAAGAGTTAAGTATCACCTCCCTTAGCCCAGAGGCCAGAAGCCCAGCTGGCTCCACTGTACCAGAGAAGATGCTCGAAGTTCCCTTGCTGCAAAGGCAGAGGTGCAATGCTCATGTGTTTGAGGATTCAGTTTCTCAGGACAACTATGCTTGCAGGGATGATCACCACCTTGGTGGGCATAATTCTGTCTGCTCCCGTTAACGGTGGGCAAATGAGCTCTGCCTAATTCTCCACGGGCGGGGTTTCCAGCCTGGACCGGGAGGATTTGCTTGCACAACGCATCTCGGTGGAATGAGTGTCCTCCAAGTCTTACCCACCCTGGCCTACCAAAGTCGAGCACCTCCTGCGCTCTGCACCAACACAGGAAAAAGCTGCAGAGTTCAATCCCACAGCTTCCGAGATGCCGCCTGTGGGAATGTCCGTCGGCAGCCAGCGAGCGGGTCAGTGCACACCCGCACGGCCTCAGGTCTCACACGTGCAGCTTGTCCCGACGTCGGGAATGGGGCAGAGCAGCAGCAAGAGCGGGATGCTGCCTCATAGCTTAGGACTTCCGCATCCCGGCACCGTTGCTACAATTAATCCTTAATACTGGGAAAAAAAATCCCCAGGTGGACAGGTTTTCACAAGGGCCTAGGAGGTGGGAGATCTGGATGTCATTTCTACTCCTGCCACTGATTTCTGAGGGTGGCCACGGGAAAGTGTCCTCATCCATTTTCCCTCGGACCCTTGGCTGCTCTGTTTTGAGTAAAAGGTGCTCAGAGCGCACTCTGCCTCTTACGATGTCTATTAGCCGCGCTTGCCAAACTGGGCCTGTGATTTGCTTGAGATCCCTAAATTCCTAGACAAATACACAATAAATTGTAATAAAACTTCACACTGCTGGAGGAAACTGGCAGGGAAAAAGACAGAAAGAATCCTTACAGGTTTGCAAAAAGGATGTAAAGGGAAGAAAAACACAGCTTATTTCATTTTTATCCCCCTTTCCCCTCCCTGCTGTAATGAAAGGCAATTTTCACTAACAGAGTGTTGTCATTTTGCCGAAGAAAAATTCACAGTTTTGGCCAGAGAGTGTTTTTTTCCTTTTTATTTTTTTTTTTCCCCCCCTATTCATGACAGAGAGCTGTTGCGTTTCTGGCAGCGGTGGTAGCACTGTGCCTTGGAAGGCATCCGGGCCCCCACCTCGACGCTCTCCGGCTCTGCTGTCCCACGCGGTGCCTCCTCGCTGGGCTCGTCATGGCCATCGCCTCCCAAGCCAGGTCACATCAGCCGGTGATGAACACCTCGGAGCAGCAGCCTTGGCTGGCCGGTCACCGTGCAATTTTGGCACAGAAGTACAGCAAGATACTAGAGGAGCAGTCTGCCGGTGTGAGGGGGGCCGAGTTAAACACAGAGTTTTTCATTTAAAATGCCGGGTGAAATGCAACGCACTAAATGAGTAGGAATTATTTTGGACAGATCCCATAAACTGGGCACTAACAGGGTAGTTAATACCTGTGAGATAACTAAATGAGTGCTGCTGTGCCCCGTTGTGCCCGGCCAGCCCACGCGAGCCCTGCGAGGAAACGTGGGCGATCCCCCATCAAACTGCCTGCTGCAGTTGCCCCACCTGGGTACCCACAGAGGAACATGCAGGTGTACCCACATCCCTGCAATCTTCTCTCCAGGGCCCCTCTGTAGGTCTCTGTCAGGGCTTTTTATCATGCCTCTTGTTACAAGGGAGTTTCGCAGCACTGGCAAACATCATCATCATCCTCCTCTCAGCCCTCCTGGGCTTCTCCACCTCCTGGTGGATAGCCTAAGGTTACTCCTATTTTTCTTCTCCATTATAAACTCTGGGAAAAAAAACACCCAGTTAAAGGCTACAAGCCAAGTTCTCTGAGTCACCATTGACTCCAAAAAGATGATTTTCTCCTTTTCCTTCTTCTTCTTCCCCTTGTTCCCTCCTCTCTGGCACAGGACAACTACCACAGCTCGGAGACACACCATGAGCCCCTTGCCAGCTGAGCCATTTCACCCTGTCCTTGTTGCAAGCCGTGCTGGGAAGCACATAAAGCACAAGGGAGGGATAATTACTAGTCCCAGCACTGTGATGATAATTAATACTCTGCTAAAAGGAGCGCTTGTCAGGTCAGGGAGCAGAAGGAGGGATGGGAAAGCAAATAAGCAAAAATAAAACCTGAGCAAAGGTTTGCTGTGAGGAAGGGGCTGGAGGCAAGGGGGCAGGAGGAGCTGTGGGGTGCAGATGTCCAGCGCGATGGGGATGGGGTCTGTGCTCATCCACAGGCTGTTGGAGAGGAAAGGAGGTGTTTCACCCCCATCGGTGGGCTGTCAGGGAGCTTTACTGTGCATCGTGTCACAGGACGCCCTCCCGTCCTCCCTTCATCGCAAACCGGCTGAGAGCCAGGAAAACCCTGCAGCCAGCAGCACGCTAAGCCAATCTGGACCAGAGCATATTTGTCCCCCTGGGGAGGTGAGAGGGGGTCAGGTGAAGGTGCCCCCAGGTTTTGCCAGCTCGGTCGAACATCGAGGCTGAGCAACGCCTCCGGCCCTGGGGCTCCCTGGCGGCCCCCGGCGCAAGGCTGCAGCTCGGGGTGTTCCCCCTGCTCCCCGTCCCCTTGGCCAGCAAGGGAAAAGCACTTGGCTCGACGGGACCCTGGGTCGGCCGGCGTCTGCCAGCCAGGCTTCTCCCTCGAGTCAGCCTTCTGCAGGAAAGGCCGTTTGTACTTTTCTCCGTCTCGATGACTGCAGCTCCTCTCGGGCAATTTGGGCTCCCTCGGATGCAGGCGCTTGCCTGGCAGCGCGCGCCTCCCTGCCTGCGTGGCACAAGGACCAGAAGCGATTTCTCCTCTCCTATTGCTCACTTTTGACATAAAAATCTCTTCTTTGGGAAACAAGCACTATTCTACTTTCCTTCTAAAAATGTCTGTTATTTAGCAAACAGTTTTGATTTCCAGGGCGAATTAGCTCCATCCCTGAGCGAGCATCGCGCAGAGCTCAGATCAGAAAAGCAGGGCGTTCAAACAAGTGCCTCCTGCACGCAGAGAGCTCCTTGTCCCCCAAGTTACGGCTCTCCCCTCTTCACAAGCTTGCTGAATTTAAAAATGACGTCGCCATTTGGGGAACATCAGAGTCCACCTTTTAACTGAGGTTGTAGAAGGAAACGTAGAAGAAATATAAATAATTCCTTGGTAGCAATGGTGATCTTGAAACCTGAACTCCATAAATCTAAACTCAATAGATCTGAGCAAGGTGAAGCATAAGAGACAAGAGGATGATAGCCAGGGAAACGGGGGCTTGGGACTTTCCCCCACCAGAGGCTTCTGGAGAGCCTTGGGCAAATGGGTTCCTTCTCTCCCTTCGTCTCATCACCTGAATGATCAGCAAAATGCCTCCGTATGTGCTGCGTATCAGCCCGCTTGCAACCACGGAGTTAAAGCAAAAAAGGCAACCCAGAACCCATGGTAAAGGGTGAGAGAAACAGAGAAGCACTGGCAAGGGAGAACAATATGTTTTCAGACAAGATTTAAAAAGAAATGTTATGTTAATACTAGTTTGGCGTCATACTGTCATAACACCATCAAAATGACATGCTGTCACCACTAATACGACTGTTTAGGGAATATGCAACATGAACAAAAAAGCAATTCGCTTAGAAACAAACTGGGATGAGTCTATATTGTAAGAAAACAGAAATATGCTGCAATCCAAGGGAGGACCAGACAAATGCTCCGTGGTTTCTGATGACAGTGATGCAGACGGGGGCCAGCAGCTCTGAACAGACCTTGCTCCTTGTTTTCCGTGGCCTCTTAGCCTTCGCTGGGATGATCTGCTCATAAGAGAGCAACAGTTTAAGGATTGCTGTTCTGGCATTAATTAAAAAGCCCTGCAGTCCTTTCCTAAGAAAACCACTTTTCTTCTAAGATCTTCTTCCTCGATTTGTTTTAATACCTGTCCCTAATTAANTTTTTTTCTGCTCAGAAAATATCAAATTTTTCTGCTTTTTTTTTTTTTTTTTAACTCTTCCTAATGTGATCAAAATTGAGAGCTGAATTGTACCAGACTAAAGCCAAATCACGGGCATCTGCTAATCTCCTGGGCTTGCCCAGCCCTTGTTCACAGCACAGGTTTTCCTCCATGCCATCCCTTTAGCCTCAGCAGCTCCATTAGCTGCAGAATTAGACTGGGAAGATGCTAGTTGCCTCACTCCTCCCAAAACAGTGTAAATCTGATCTGCAAATGGCTTAGAGCGTTTCTGAGGGGCATCTTTAATGATAATTTCATAGCTCTTGTCAGAGTCTGCAGAAAAGGTGATCAATCAATGAGGGGTGATGCGCTGGGACAGAGCGTAAGCTCCTCGAAAGCCACCCCGTCTCCAGCTGAGCCTCGGGTGAGCTAAATTCATTCCCGGTGTCAGTCCAGTGAAGCACACAATTACGCAGGAAAGATTTCGGTCTGTGCTGTCTGGTTACGTTAGGCCACCGCACCAGGAGCTGGAGAGATTGCAGCCAAGAATTTGCTTATGGAAGAATGAAAAACTGCCCTGTTCAATCTCTTCCTTCCCACCTGCTGGGCGTTATCTCTTAAAACCTGAGAAATAAGGCAGAAAGATTTGCTCCGAGAGCTTTGACCCATGAGTTGGTTTTCTCATGTCGCTAACAGCTGAGCATTTCAAAAAAACAAGCCCAGCCTTTGCCATCCGGGATGAATTACCCATCTTACAGCAGATCTGCAGGGTGGTAGGCTGGTTTCTGCTGGAGCTGGGCATTTGCCATGCCTTCCTAGAAAAGCTCTCTGCCGCTCTCCTTGCAACATTAATTCTGAACAACGGAGATGGAATGAAACGTACGTTTGAAAGCCAGCCATGAGGCAGAGAGCAATATTTAGCTTTCCTCTCCCAGAGGTCTCACCTGTGTTGGCACTGGTTTAAAGATGTTAGAATGGGATTAAGGGGCTAAATCAGATATTTTATTAGTTACAGGAGCCCATTTTCCTTGCTAAATGATTGAATGCATGTGCTTAAGGCAAGAGCCTAGGCTGGCTGGTGAAAGGAGGTCCGTGAAACTCCAGGCTGAGATTTCACAGAGGATCAGATGGAGTTTGCAGCATCGGTTTGTCTGCGAAGAAATCTGGTTTTCCGTTCATCTGGAGTGGGCGCTGCATGTTACCCTGAATATCGGTTCCTGGGACATTTCATACAAGGATTTACATGAGGAGATAAAAGGGTCTGAAATCCCTTCAGAGAAAATAATTTGTCTTCTAAATAAGAAAACAGGAGCTGAACTTGTGTCTTCATAAGGGGTTTTTGTTTGTTTGTT
>VZTL01033157.1:0-19091 GCA_013400535.1 Scopus umbretta
GACAAATTACTGGAAATTAATCATCTGGAGCCTGATCCAGAAGTTTTGACTCACCTCTTCAGTAGGTCCATTCAACCCAATGCGATTAGCTGAATCAATGTGAATTTGGAAGTGGTGCCCTTGCTTTGTCAAGTTCTGCTGCTCCATGTGGTGAACAACCTCACCACATCTTCACACTCCAGCTGGGTTTCTGCCAATTTCAGTCATGGCCTGAGAACATGTAAGGCTATGAAATTTCACAGATTTCAGGTCCATATTAAATAGATAGAAGTCGCCATCAAGCAAACCTCATACTGACAGGAATTCATTGACTTCCACTCACTCACAGTCATTGTTGCTTCACATACACATAAAACAGCTGCTTCATGTACTCACAAGTACAGACTGTCCCTGTTAGATGGAATATGTTCAAGGAAATTTTTAATCTGTGTCTGTGGATCTGTTATTTAGAGTGTTTTTCCTCTCTGCATGCAGAAATGTTCTGATATTGTCTAAATTAAATAAACGCTGAAAGAGGGGCTTGCCCATTAAACTATCTTCAGAATATCCTACTGGAATACTGGCATTATGTAGTGAATATTTTGTAATGTTTGTAAGTACATTAGCATCTATACTGTGCTCAGCATTGGGGCACCAAAATGTTTTTTTCTTTCTGAAACAAGGTTGTGGATGCACTCAAAACTATGGTGGCAAAGAGTCAGAACAGGCATCATGTGGAAGGGTGCTTCCCTTGTGTTAGGAAGTTTATGTCTCCTGGAAAGAAGTGGGTGCTCTCTGTATGCATATCCCACTATATTTCTGCTGCAAATAGTTTAGCCTGTTTTTATCATTGCAGCATTCTTTTTACAGTCTATGCTCTCTGTTTGTGATTTTCTAGAATCTGTGTTTTGTTTTGTGTTTAAGACAAAGAGCTACAAAAGCAAGTATCCAGAATTGCTGTTGATGAGATTTAAGCTACCATGTTTTTCCTCACATATGCAAAGGGTTAGGAGCACAAGATCAGGTAGCATAGCTGAGTGGTAAGCTGTTAAACTGGGATAACTCAATTGCTTTTGATCCTTTGCCCACACCCCAAGATTACAGAGTCTTAATATCTGAAGTGAAAAGCAATGTTATTGAATTAGTGGTAAAAACTGATTTAGTAGTGGAATAAAGAAATGCAAAGCTACCATCTGAGACATCAGAAAACTGTCTGTAAAATGCAACCTCTTGAGTTTCTTTCATAACCAAAAAGAAAAAAAAACACACCACACACTTTTGCCAGTTTTTGCAATTCCATGTAAGTAAAAAAAGCAAGCAAGCTATAAAGTAGGAAGCTGCTGTTACTGTGATCATAGCGTGGGAGTGAAACTAATGGTTTAGATATGTATTAACTAGCAATTACCCTGGCTTAAGTTAAAATTATTGCATTCAAAACATAGGGAGATCACGCAGCTGTATATTTCTTTTATTGATTTTGCAAATCATAAGATCTACACACATGCAAGCATCACTGGCACAACCCATTTTGCAAATGGCACAGTCAGTCTTCTAGGTTACTGTAGTACTAAAGACCAAGAAAACCACCCAGTACCAGCAACATCTAAGCTGTGGAAGAAAAATCAAATGAAGCTAGGAATGACATCATGAAGTGTTTGGATATTAACGTCACAAATTCCAATATGAAAAGTACAATAAAATGGGTGAAATATTTTGCAGAATCTCATGGCCAAAGGTATTTTCAATTAAAAAATCATGCTACAGATGCTTAGTAGAGAAAGAAACAATTCCACAAGGAGGAAAAAGAGAAGAATCAGTGATCAGACAAGTGAGAAAAGGTGCAGGGTATAGTGATGGGAATCAGACATCTTATGCTTGAAATTATGAACCTGTTTAAGGAAGTGGCATAGCTCCTGCTGCCATCAGAAAGACCAGAATCTTAACCACAAGGCTGATTAGGCTCAGTCTTGAAATAGTTTTGTATGTGTTTCTATTTAAATTTGAGCATGCTGCAGTGTGGTCTTATTTCCCCACTCGGTTGTTTTTATTTTTTTCAGAAAAGTAGGGAGCAAGGTGGAGAAAATATTTTATTAATTCCTAAATAAAGGTGTTTAGGGTTTTTTTAAGATTCTGTTGACCTTTGACAGAAGCTGGTCTATGACATAATCTAAAAAAACAAGCCAAGCAGCAGTTCAGATTAACGCCATCTAAAATACCAGTGGGCAATCCAAACTAATAGTAGTAAGCTCTGTTTTTTCTGGGGAGGCCATCTGAAGGAACAGTACATCAGTAGAAATTTTTACCTGTCATTTAGATAATGATATAGCCCAATCTGAAAAGTTTAGAGCTTGCTTCGGGATGTACTGTGTATAATCAACGGCTCTGTGGTAATGGCAGACTGTACACCTGCATCAATGGAGGAAAACAGGCAGAGTTACAGGACCTTTTTGAAAACCCATTTGGGAACACTCTTACAGCCTGGTTGTTGCCTATGTTGTATTTCCTAGCGGCACCTCCTTTGTCGAGTCTGAAGGGCTGGAATTTGGAAGGAATGCTGAGATTTTGAAGCTTTTTGCAGTTTTTGTCATGGAAGGATGAATTAATTAATCAAAAAGAGAGAGATATATCTGCATTGTTTCTCAGGATTGTTCCCCAAAGGCTAAGACCAGGTTGGCTATAATGTGCTCATTCCTTTTATTGCCTTGATGTGTCTGGGAGGAGGGAGTTCACCTTTGGCCAAAAAGGTAATATTATGATCCAAATTCTGCTTGCAGTAGTTTTCCCACTAAGCTCAGTGGGACTTCTTGACCCCATTTACTTTACTCAGGTAAGCAGTAAGTCTACATACCCATGTGATAGAGAGTTACTGACAGAGGACCTCCTCTAGAGCCAGTTTTCTTCTTTCGCAAATTATTCCACTCTGCGTAGAAAGTACAGCTGGACACACCACAAGAATGTTTTTGTGAGATGCCTGATTGATTGTTCTTTCTATATTTTCTGGCTGTCGAATAGAGTCCAGCCAGGCTAAATGTTTCCAAACAGCAAATCCTTCCAAAAAGGGGAAGATCAGCTAAATATAGCTTGAAAGTGTATTAGGCTGGCTTTCGTGCATTTCCACTTTTTCAGATTTAAATATGATTCACTTGGACATCTGAATGAACTAGTTCAAGAACTTTGACATTTTCCTACTTCAAGAAAACAAAATGAAACCGTTCTCTGAGGATCCTCATAAAATCTTTTTGCTGTGTGCTTAATCGCAGGCAGCAGGAGGTGCAGAATTCCAGCGAGGTGCCTGGGGAGCTGCACGTGTCGCGTTTCCTCTGCCCTTTGTACAGGGACTCACAGGCACACACACTTCCATATTGCTTCCTGAGCACTTCACTGCACTGCCCTGCTACTTTATTATATTCAAATTGTGTTGGCAGCAGCTGGGGAGGGCGAAATGGCAACCAGAGAGAGAAAGGCAGAGGGTTGTTCTTAATGGTATCAGCTGATAGACTAGATTGTATGTTTACTTAGGAACTGAATTTTCAGAAGGGACTTACAACTTTGAGTGCTCAGTCTGAGAGACTTAGAGCTTTTTTCTTTTATTCAGAGGTCTTCCAGTGCTTGCTGTTTCTGTGAATTACTGCTGGAAGTTTGGGGGCTCAACCAAGTCCCCCAAAGTCCCTTTTTAAACAGCACATCATTGGCAGTTAACAGCAACTATCCAATATCTGCAGATACTGGGTCATGTCTCTGATCTATTAGCCTTTTTAGCATCTCATTTGTATTGAAGCATACCCCAAGTTAAAAGCAATGTGAGGTCATTTAGAAATAAACTGTCATCTTTTACTAAGTTACTTACATTACAAATCATACTTACAGTGACTTCCCCACCCCTTTTTTGTGTTGTGGTGATTTTGTTAAACATGGCAGATAATTACATCTTAGTTGATCCCTTGGCTATTGTACTTAAAAATGGCAGATTTTGTTTAATTCACTTTTAATTCACCAGTTGCCTACAGCCTACAATAAAAATGTATGCAAACTATGTTTAAGAGCTTTAGAAGGCAGATCTGACAAATGCAACATAGGATTTAGAGACAAAAGGCAATTGGCCACTCCTACCAAATCATATCCCAACTAATGAGAGGGTTTGGGATCGACAGAACTCTTCGGCAATTTGGAGCTTCCTGACAGGCAGCTAAATCTACTGCTGTCAGAAATTGGGCACCATGTTGAAGTCAAAGCAGAGGAACATTCTGGGAAATGTGGGAACAGAGGACTAGAAGGGGTTGCCTGGGTCATCAAGTCCAGTTTTCTACTGTTGTAGGCATCCATGTTTCATAATCCCTTTCATTAAGTTACCAAGATCTATCTTAGAACTAGTTAGGTCGTTTGCCCCCACCGCTCCCCTTGGCTTGCTGTCACAGAACCTCTTTCTTCTGATGGTTAGAAGCCTTCTAATTTCCAACCTAAATATATTCATGGCCAGCTGACGCCCATTTGTTCTTTTGCCAACACTGTCCTGAAGCTGAAAAAACCCTCTTCTCTCTCTCCTTCACTTCAATCCCTTGATGCATGTCCAATTTATTCATTCTGCTGCACTATTCAAGCTAGGTCCTTTGGGTTTTTCTCTTGTAAGGGCATCTCCATTCTCCAGGGATGCCCTTTTCTGAGCAAGCTGGTCACAGTTTGAATTTAGCCTTTTTGACTATGAATAGTAAGGTTTGACCACAGTATGCCTGTGTGAGATCTTACCAGTGCCTTGTACAAAAGGGGCAGCCCAGCCTTGACTGCTATGAACGCCTCGATCCAGAATAGTGGTTCCAAATTAAACTGGTAACTCACATGTGAAAGAACATGTCTGCACCTGGCACAATACGAACATTGCAGTTTGTAAACAAAAAGATAGTGCAAACTAAGAAATAGGTTTTAACTAGTATCCAGGCTTACTGCATGAATTTAAAAATGTGCCTTTGAGATTTTTCAATAGAATCACAATGTCACTCTAATTAAAGGTGCCCATGAATTAATTTGTCCTATATGATGCTGTTGATCATCCTCAGACAATGTGAATAGTCTTCTTTATTAGACAGGGAATATATGAGATTGCTTGCAATGAACAAATGCATTTGTGTAGGGTGAATAATAAACTGAAACAGATTTAAAATAAACTAATTCTGCCATAGATTTAAAGTACTTAGGATTTGGAAAGCCTTGTTTTACCAGTAGATGGCACAAATCAGCTTGGTTTCAGAACACATATAAAGAATACAGGGAATAAATAATGACTTGAAATTGTAATAAAGTTCTTCTATTTATGGTAACTAGATGACAACAAAAATTATAAGCAGGAGAGTAACATTCATATTTTGCATTATATTGCCTCAGGGGGGTTTTGGTTAAAATAATTTATCTGCCAATGCACTAAACTCCACATCTTCAGGGATTTTGACGCAATTTTGGCCTACTCAGACCTACTCAGAAATGCCAAGGCAGTCAGTGGATTTGGATCTGGTCTTGATTTCATAAGTGCAAATCCTCTTGTTTTCTCTAGACACTTCACCTTGCACAGAGTGTGGATTTGAGTTTGTTTATTTCGTTAGTAGCATAGTTTGTTTTTTCTTTCAAGAGAGAATACACTCTCACACTAAATTTTTCATTCCACCTGTTTAAATACCAGTTGGTGAAGAGTTTAATCCATTTAGCTCAGGGCCTTTGGTACTTTGGAGGACAGCTCTGTATCTTGGAAGGCACATACCACACTGAGATGTGGAGGAGTGATTTTGACAAAACTCTTGCCTCATCCTCCACCCCTCCCTTGCCAACCATGTGGCCACGTTTTTCATTGGGAATCCCAGCCCTGGTGACTGGACAGATTGGCTCCTTTACAAAACAGGGCCATATTACGGAGCAACAAGGCAGTCCCAGATCAGCCAGCTACCTCCCTGTCCTCTCAGGTGTTGCCTCCACCCTGTTGGCAACCAGGGAATTATGGCCCATTTTCTCTCTGTCTCTCTCTATCCCTCTCTTTCCTTCTACCAGGTCTCTTCATTGTAGGTTCCTTGCAGGCACCATCACAGCCCATTTGCTTCAGAGTTCGTGAGGATGGTAGATTTTTCCTTACAAGACCACAGCCTTTGTATGACTTAGTTGAAGATGTTTTTTTCAACAGGAGAGAATGCAAGAAAGAAAAAAATTGGATATGTTAATTGGCCTTGTTTGAAAGTTGATTTTGTCAGCTGATAGGATTAATATCACACATCATGTTGTATAGTAGAAAAAAACCCAAAATAATTGGCTTTTTCCTTTAACTTTTCTGTATGTAATGAATACATTACACCTCAGCCAAGGAAGTCAGTGAGGAAAGCAGGATTTAGCCAACAGCATGTGAAAGTCAGGTCTGAGTTATATTCTAGCTTGAAAGGTCTTTTATTCTTAAGTATCAAAGGGACCTGTGCTAGGAACTCTGCCAGTTGTGTGTCACTGTGAAACACTGTCCTGGGAGGAGCTCAGGAGCTGTGTTCATCCCCAAGTGACTCAAAAATCCCCAAAAGAGACAACCACAGGGGTGAGGGTGCTACTAATGACAACAGCCTGCAACTGATGAGTTGATGCTTCGCAGCTCTTGCAAGGCGACTCCGACTTGGCTCAGGTGTCAAGGATTGGACCTTGAATTAAAAAAGAGATTTGAAATAAAAGGGGAAGGCAGGATGTGGTTTAGGATTTGCAAAAGCAAGGAGGCAAAAAAAAGCTTGTCTTTGGTGATGCAGGTGTTTTGTGTGGCTGCTAGATGGCACTAGCACACGCTCACGTTGCAGAGGTCATGTGCATCTGTGCAGGCAGATTTATTCTGGGACTCCTGTCTGGCTCGTTCTGAAAGTACAACGAGAGAGTGGCTGCTTATATCTCAAGACAGATCTCTGCCCTCATCACTACTTTTGCGACTGGATTTTAAGGATGGGAAAATGACTTTTCCTTCATGCAAATTGGAGCCTGTATTTCAGTGCTTTTAAACTTTAAAGGCACTTTGTGATTCTTCAGGGGTGAAGGATTTTGTGCAAATTTAATTACTGTTTTGATACTGCATAGACTCTGCACAGCATAAAATCCTGCATGGGCGAGACTGGGCTTAAACATGAGAATGGGCATTCTGTGCTCAGCTTTCGATATTTTTATTAATGAGCCTATTTTTTTAAATGCTTATAGCAAGCAGAGAAAATTAAATTCAGTCTTATGAGACATACTGTGTAAACGGGGAGAGAAAACACATAAAAACTGTCCTGGATAATCATCAAAGCTTTATAATTATTTTTATTAGTTGTGTAGCACCATTTCTGATTGCATTGGCAAGCTCAGTAAAAGGCGGTGTGCGTTTTAGAAGGGATTAGGATGAAAAGAGGGTGACTGCCTTTCCCGGTCCATGAGCTAGAAGGAGTTTCGTGTACAAGGAGCAGGCGGGAAGTGGAG
The DNA here is from genome assembly GCA_013400535.1 of Scopus umbretta. Classification (NCBI taxonomy): domain Eukaryota; kingdom Metazoa; phylum Chordata; class Aves; order Pelecaniformes; family Scopidae; genus Scopus; species Scopus umbretta. The sequence goes on from VZTL01033157.1 coordinate 7,435, forward strand.
GCAGAGGGAGTTACCAAGGAAGTGGTGGTGCCAGAGGCACTGGCATAATAATGGAAATGAAAAATAGGAGGAATTAAGAGCGGGGGTGTAGGCAGGGGTGGACTTGTGCAGGGTCTGGAAGATTCCTTCTTGCCTCTGGTGTTTTCCAGGCAAATGCATACTCATCTAATCTCTGCTATGGAGCGTGAATATCACTCTTAAATTTTCTGACTGTATCTAATAGTACCATCTTCACTCTCCTTCCACTTGACTAAAGATTCAGACTAGGCTCTCCAGACTAGATACTAACTTCCTTTTAAATCTGCTGCTGAACACTCCCATCATTTTTACACACTCCTCATGCGTATGCACACCTTACACATGAAAGGGCATGGCACCCTTGGCTCTAATGTTATGCTCAGAGCACCGTTTGTGCAGTGTTATGTTCATGGGGTTAACCCGGATATTAGCAGTCTAGCTAGTACAAGGACATATATTTAAAGGAGTCTATGGGGTTGCAGTGATGACGAACTTAACCCTGGTCTTTCCCAGATACTGATATGGCAACCAGTTTTGGAGGGTGGTATGAGATTGGTACTAAGATACCCTTTGGGGAGGTTCCACCTTTGACACATCAGTCAAAAGGAAGGATTAAAAATTGAACCTCCTGAAAATCCAAATACCATTTAGAAAACTCTTAGGAGTAACCAAAGAGTTTTTCTCTCAAGGTAATGCTGTCTCAGCTATACTTTAATGCCTCTGAATACTTGCTGTCCAGGCTTCTGCCACAGGGCAAATCTGGAGAAGCAGGATGTCTTATAGCAGTGCTAAACTTGTAGCTCAAGGCTGTCTGCATGTTTTTGGGTCAGGTTTATGGTAGTTGTAATTGACAACCTTGGTAAAGATACTTTAGGGATCAAGGTGCTGGTTATCAAATCATGCTAGGATGGATTTCTGCTGTTAAAGACTGGGTGCTTTTAACAGACAACTGGTCTGGGATTTTTCAGTGAAGTTATTTTGTTGTTGCTATTGTTTGAATATACATCAAAGAGTAAACACCAATTTCTTCATCCAAGATGGAATATCTGGTCTGAAATTCTCCATACCTGAGTAGCTATCCAGCTAATACCAACCAGAGAAACTCCACCACAGGTCTTCCTGGGAACAGATAGAGAGAGATGCAATGGATAAATTACTTTCCAGTACCTCCTGAGAGCAGCCACTCTATGCCAGTTTGTTTGTTGTCATTTGGCTTGGGGAAGAGTGGCTGGAAAGCTGCCAGGTGGAAAAGGACCTGGGGGTGTTGGTTGACAGCCAGCATGAGCCAGCAGTGTGCCCAGGTGGCCAAGAAGGCCAGCGGCATCCTGGCTTGTATCAGGAATAGTGTGGCCAGCAGGACCAGGGAAGTAATNGGTATGGTGGTGTTGGGTTAACAGTTGGACTAGATGATCTCAGAGGTCTTTTCCAACCTTAATGATTCTACAGTTCTATGATTCTATGATTTGTTTTAAACGTGGGCTGTACCAGACTCTGTTACACTCGAGTGCGGTTTTCAACATTTTCTCTCTTTCATCTGCCATTAAAATGAGAGGTTTATATGAAAACAGCACCTAGCAAAGAGTTATCTCCATTCACCCTGTAAGAAGAAACAAGGAACACAGGACATTGGTAGGAGGTATTAATTAATAAATGTGATCAAAACATTGGAGGGGAAAAACAAATATAAATTTAGAAGATGTTTCTCTTTTAAAATGGTAGATAATGGACAGTTTGCAAGTTTGCTTCACAAAATATTTTTCTAAATACTTTAAGTTATCTGCATTTTAATATCTTGTTTCCTTCATATTTCCCCTTTTGTCATTTAGTGTAATAAGGAGAGTATTGTCAAAAGTATGTGAGCTTATTTTCCACCCTTTCCCTTTTTTCCTTCTCCTTTTTTTTTTTCCCTCTGTTCTTCTCTTCATTTTAGTTTTGTTCTTCTGCAATTTTCTAAAAGGTTTAAGAATTCTTTAAAAGCTTTTCTGATTTAAGACAGGCCACTGGGTAATAAGAAGGAGTAGGAATTATTAATAACACTAATTCTGCAACTTTTTCTTATACCTTTTAAAATTAGTTTCTATTTTCCCTAGTTTTTTTTTAAAGCTTCCAAACTGAGAAAACATTCAAAATCTATTGGCCTAAAAAGAGAAAAAGGAAGGATGAATACCCAAAACTAATTTCTTGCATTCAGTGAGCAAAAAGAAAAAAAGGGGGATAGAGAAAAAATGAAAATTCAACAACCTTTCTGAAAGAAACCCTGAAGACTTCTGTGAAAGTGAATTGGTTTCACAGATGCAGTATTTTCTTGAAATTTTGTTTTAGCCATTTAGTTTGTTTATTTGTATGATCTCTGCTGCTCTAAGGTTTAATCTATATATAACATTTTTAGGGCTAAGATAGTTATAGGTATAATTTAAAATAAATAAGTAATGGTAAAATTTGTGCTTGTAGATTCCAAGTCAGAATTTGCTTACAGCAGCACAAAAATATACTTCATCTGTACTGCCTCTTACACAATTATGCCCAGTCTAGATGCATTGAAAGGCTCTACTGGTATGTTTAAAACTACACAAGTTTATGTTGTGAAACACATCTTGTGTTAGACGTGCTCTGAATGTTCCCTTGGTCTGAGCACACAAAATGATTCTGCATATCTTAGCTGTTAGGTACACACCTGGTCTGTTATTGATGTCTAATCTCCATAAACAATTTTGGCTAATTATGAGCTAATCTTAATCTCTCTAATCTTAAATTGTATTTGATTTTTTTTAACCCATTTTTCTATTTATTATTCTTAAGCTCTGTTTCTTATATCACAGTCTTTCTTTGGAAGACCTGTGGATTAAATTGGGTAGAAAATTTCCACGTCTGTTGTAGTGACTGTGGCTATAAATGCTGAAGGTTTATGCTTAAATTCACTATACTTAACCAACTGAGATTAATATTATTTTTCTTTTCATGTGCAGTTTTTTTTTTAATTAATACAGGTACTGCATATTTCACACAAAAGCAGTATATAGTGCTTTTTAAGGTAGTTTGCTAGTCCAAAAATATATGTAAGACTAAGCAATTAAAACGCTCTGCCTGGTACTAACAGCAGCACAACTGACACGCTGTCTTACTGCTTGTTTATTTGTCTTCTCCACCTGTCACCTTCCATAGTCTTGTTTCTAAGCCTTTTGGTATGGGCCACTGTTTTTTCATTGCCTATATTTGGCATAAGAACCCTCCTAGGTGTTATCGCAGTGGTAGTACAATAATAAGTAGAGTGTACAATTATTTGGAAATTATACTATATTATCTCCCAATATTCATTAGAAATCAGTCAGTCAAATGCTTCTCATTCTAGTTATCATTTGTGGAAGAGGACATCTGTAATGCATAACTCAATGTTCTGGAGAGGACATTGGTAAAAACATAGCTGTTCTCATATTGGATTCCAACTGTCTGTATCTTTGAGAAAAAATTCAGCTGCATATGTTAAAATGGTTAGATTGCATCATCATTGTTACCAATTTGCTTGATAAAACCAATGAAGAAGAACTTCAAACATAGGAAAAGGGGAAGAAGTTGTTCATGTGAAAAAGTCTGTATGCCTTCTGAATATGGTTTTGTTTCTGGTTGTTTTTACTAACAGTCGTGATGGAGGGTCATAGTAACACTGGTAACTTTTTATTGCTAAGCATCAAGAACATTTGGTTACTTGAAATCAGTCACTTGTTGCCTATGAAATTCTTCCATCTGATAGGTGACATGGTTTGTGAAGAACTTGCTGTCCTTCAAAAGGCATGGCAGCTGTTCGACAGCATACTGGTTCTACAAACATCTTTAAGAAGGATATAAATAGACACAAATATAATGGAAGAAAGATGGATCATATAGGAGGGAGTGCATGGAACAGAGAAGGAGAGAGAGAAAGAGCAGATCAAGGGAGATGGTCCTTCCCCTCTACTCACCATGGGTGAGGTCACTCCTGGAGAACAGTGTCCAGTTCTGGGCTCCACAGTAAAAAAGAGATGTGGACATACTGGAGACTGTCCAACAAAGGGCCACGGAGATGATTAAGGGACTGGAGCATCTCTTGTATGAGGAAAGGCTGAGAGACCTGGGACTGTTCAGCCTGGAGAAGAAAAGACTCAGGGAGGGATCTTATCAATGTGTATAAATACCTGAAGGGTGGTTGTAAAGAAGATACTGGAGATATATTTGAGATATAGTCAAAAGTTATCTGGACATAGTCCTGGGCAATGTTTTCTAGGTGACCCTGTTTGAGCAGTGGGTTGGAGAAGATGACCTCTAGAGATCCCTTCCAACCTCAACCATTTTGTGATTCTGAGTAGAGGAACAGTGAGTGGGGATGGAAGGAGGGCTTGCTGAGGAAGCCTGAGATATGAAGAACATCAAGCAGGGAACTGAAGCAAGATAACGGGCAGTCCTGGAGAGAGGGAACCGGTAAAATCAAATGTGCAGAAAGTGCCCTTTGGTTTTTCTGATCACCTTGGTCCCTTGGTACCAGCAACAAGCTTGCCTGTGATTGTGCCTATCAGACTGAGAGTTTCTGTATCTCAAGAGCTGGCTCCTCCCTGGCATTGTCCTTCTCCCAACATGTATATCCAGGGAGCAGTATGTTGGTTCCTAGTGCCCCTAAAGTGGTGAAGTAAGGTCAAACAGTGCTTGACTTTCTGGTTAGAAGGGTTCTGCAGCAGGACACTGAGGAGCCAGCAGTGGCATGTATGTAAGTCATCTGCAGATGAGCAATGCCAGAGTTTAGGAATAGCAGTGATAAAGCCTTGTAGATAACCAGAGATGGGACTACGCCTAAAGGAGGAGAGAAAACAGGAGGTACTACTGCCAACAGTGTTGCTCCACCCAAAGGTTCCAGTTGAACAGGATAGCCACAAGTCCTTTCTGTGCTGTATGCAACAAAAAGGTTTGCAGAAGGGAATAAGAAGGGGAATGTCACACAAATACTCAACAGAATTCATAGGAAGTGCTGTAGGAAGTATGTGTATTTATATACGTATACATGTACACACACACATACACATTGTATGGCAGATACCAAGAGATCTTAAGCAAAACTGAGTAACAGTGGGCAGCATGGGTGTGCCTGTGTACCAGCATTTGTTGCAAGATACAGGAGAGCAGAGCATCCAGAACATAATTTTTACGTGAGTAGCACAAGGCTAGGTATTGCGGTGATGAGAGCTGCATAGATGTTCTACAGTGCCCTGTGTATCCCTTCTCTTATGAACTTCATAAACGGTAGATGTGCAGCTATCTAACAATGGTACCAAATGTTTCTCCTTCCAAGTAGGCTGTTAGGAGTAAACTGAGAGACCCATTGGTGACAAGCACAATTCCTCATGTACAGACCAGCTCTGATTAGTTCATTCATACTGTGATGGTGTGGCTATCCAAATGGCAATCAAACTACAGGTCTGATAAGCATCTTTATTATTGTCTCTGCATTTGTGTTGTGGTTTAAATTCTCTTGCCAGATCAGATATAGGTTTCACAAAAACCTATGTATCACACATGGAATGAGTGGAGGAGTCTACTTCTTGTCCTTCAGCCTCCAAGTAACTAGCGATAAGACAAGAGGAAATGGCCTCAGGTTGCACCAGGGGAGGTTTATTGGATATTAGGAAAAATTTATTTACTGAAAGGGTGGTCAAGCATTGGAAGAGGCTGCCCAGAGAGGTGGTGGAGTCACCATCTCTGGAATTGTTCAAAAAACGTGTAGATGCGGCATTTTGGGACATGGTTAAATAGGTATGGTGGTGTTGGGTTAACAGTTGGACTAGATGATCTCAGAGGTCTTTTCCAACCTTAATGATTCTATGATTCTATCTCTTTAAAAGTCTAATTTTTGGTGTGATTGCTTGCTGAGCTTCTTTTTGTTAAGGCCGGGTTATTCACTAGGCCACTGCTATACTTTCTTCATCGCCTATAGTTTGACGTTCATGCATAAAATGATTATAGGAAACCTCTTTTTGCACTAATGAAGACTGATGTAGCTCTGTTCTTCTTATCATAGCAGTCCCTAGCTGCCAATGCAGGAGCCAAGTATCATCCTTTCGCCTAATGCTGTCTGGATGTAGTTGCATCTCTTTTCATCCTCTGGGAAGTAAAAGGGATCTTCAGAGCATGGTAAGATGTTGGGAAGGTGGCCAGATACCTTCTCCTACTGAAGGAAAAGACTGAGAACAAGGAAAAAGGCAAATGTTTCCATTGAAGCTGCCTTACAGATCATCTTTCTTCCTGCTCTCTCCCAGCACAGCTCGCTCACACAACAGTCCATAGAAAATGACTGCCACCAAGATATGCTGAATTTCTGCTATCCCTACGGCTAGAGAAGTGGTGAAGCAGTATGCTAAATAGAGCAAACCAGCATAGAGAGAGGCAAATGTATTACAAACTGCAAATAGATTAATCTTCAATTGTTTTCATGCACAAATGAACCTCTGGTGCATAGTGTTTGTATTCAGTCAATTAATTTTCTTTGGTAGACAGGGTGTATTCAGTAGAATTTTTTTTCCCCAGTAGGTACATGCAAACTATGTAACTTAATTTTGTGCATCGTGCTTAGCTCAGAAGGTCTGGTTGCTCAAGTAGTTTTGTTGTGCCCAGGATAAACATCAGTTGGTGATGGTAGTGATTTGGTGTTTTGATAAGTGTATGATGCTTCACTAGTGACGGGCATAGTTCCTATCACCAGACTTGTTTCATGGCTTCTGATGATAATATCAGCAATGGGGATGCTGAGAATTGCAAGCTTTTCTAAGTGGTATTGCCTGATGCATTTGATGCAAGATTTCAACCTACATGAAAATACACTCCTTTTCTCTAACAGTGTTTATTGTCTTTTTTCCCATATCATGACATATTCCGCAGCCAATTGGTAAAGCACTAGACAGGTTAAATTTTTGGGAGCCAGTGACAGCAAGACTTTTTAAATCTCAAAATGTTTTTCTATTTGAAAGGCCAGAAAGAGAGATCAAATCAGAGAACTACAGGTCATATGTAAGGATCCTGAAAAATTGCACCCCTGGGGAGATTTCTTCATATTAGGAGCAGCCTGGAGCTGGCACACATTGCTTGCTTGCAGCCTCCAGCTCACTGTTCTCTGGGAGAGGAGAAAAAAATTAAAGGCAGATGAACTGTGAGACATTTGGTTGACAGCTTTTCTGAGGCTGTGGTAAATGAGAACAGCATCAGGATTCCTAATCATTCTGGAGAATCGCTTTAGCTGCAAACGATACTCAGAAGCTGCTATAATCGCTTTAGGTAATTTTTTCCTTAACTCCAACAGTTTAAGGCATAGCACAGAATTTAGCCCACTGCTCATAGCCATAATGATGTCTCCTGGGATTCAACAGGTTTGCACGTGCATGCCTATGATGGATGAGTTAGGGCATGTCAGCCACTTGTGCACACAAGTACTTTTACTGAGCAGACATACAGCCCCTGTACCTGCCACATCAAGATTTTTGAGCAAAATTGGTGTAACTGGGAGGTTTGCACATAGCTGACAGAGCATGGGCAGTCCTGAATAGGTTTGTCTGTGATGCTGAAAAAAAATCTCTGGATAGAAAACTTTTTTTTTGCAGTAGCATAATAGCATGACCTTCCTCGGAACCTGTGTGTGACCAAAGACAGTGTTATTCTTTAATACAGGCTGTATCATTTGGATTGGTAACAAATCAGGGACTACTCCTGTTCCCTCTGAACTTTTGCTGTATTCCTTATTTGTAGAAGTTATGTCCCACATATGATTGGCATAGACTCACTTCAGGAGGTAACATAGTGTCAGCAGAAAATACACATTCTTGTCGTGGAGTATATTCCTTCTGGAGACTGTGGTGCTCTAAGTAGATGACTAATTTAATTTCTATTTGATATAGCCCAATCAGCTATATATAGCTGATTTGATGCAATCAGCTTTGTAACCAAAAAGCCTGGTTTCTTAAAAGTGATTAAACTCATCAGCTTGTCGGTTGTTTAGCCTCTAACTGCCTAAGAGAAAGGGTACGTGAAAAAGAAAGGACTTCCCTGGCATAGATGGTCATCGGTAGTCTGTCGTTAATGCAATGGGAACAACTCATCTGTTTTCTGTAAGTTTCTGAGCACGGTAGGGTCAGTCTATATTCTGAATGATGTATGGTTCCTTAATGACTGTAACTCCATATCCGTATGATATATACTACATACAATAGTTGGTCTGTAGATCCCTGTGTGTTGTCTTTATGTTTATGAAAGTCTAAGACAACTGAACTTGCCAGTGTTGTTCAGATACTGTTTCTATAGATCACATGTAGTGGTTGCCAGCTGCTGAGTGAAGATGCAAGCTCTTTCTGTCAGTTTCCCATGTTCCTTACAACTCTGTATGGACTTAGTGCTGTCATAAGACCTATCATTTGGTGCATAAAAAATATATTAATTCCATCCAGTGAAATGGCAATGGGTACTTTCTTGGAATCATGAATATCTTCATTATGTTGGTAGTTCCATCACTGTTAAGAGCAGCCTGGGCTTGGCTAATTATGGCATTGCCATTCAGCTTCAATTAATTAACTAATGTACTGCAGTCTAGGGGTCCTACATTAATGCTGACTGATACTATTTTGAGGGAATAGCTCCTGGAGCAGCATTTAATTTGCATTTATTAGTATTATGGTGATGATTGATGTTTACCATTTGCATAGAATTTGCAGAAAGCACTTGGTAGAAGAGATGCTACATACTTGACCCGGTGAATATATAATCTAATTTTAGGCAGGTGCCATGAATTAGAAAAACAAGAACTGAAAGGAATATAGAGGTGAATCTCAGTGTAAGAAGACCATGTATCAAACAAGCTTTGCCATGTGTATGTCTTGTTCCTTTTCTCAGTTTACTTTCTTTAATAGCATGGAAAACATGGGGCTGTAGGAAAGATCCAATTGAGCAAATAGTACTGTGTTTAACATGGATATGACATCCTATCTACATGCACAGTGTGGAAAACAGTAAAAATACAACATAGGAAACAAAGCACCTAGCAAACCACAGAGGAGAAGAAAGTGCACGTGAGTCAGGGTCCTTTTTGTGGTCCACTGCAGCAGTGTAAGAGTTTGTCATGTTCACGTTTACTTTCACTGTCCTTCCCTCACTGTCAAGACTCAGTGAGGATGAAATTATTACTAATGTTTGGCAGAGAAGGTGATAATCAGAATAGCTGCCTGTAATATTCTTTATCAACAGGCAGGTAGGAATGAATCACAAAGATGCTTGCTCATCTGGATGTTGTTGCTGCTTTCGAGTGTTTAAGGATGCTAACTTGCAATATTGGTATCAGTAATTTCCCTTTCTATCTTCAGTGAAATCAGACATGGTTCTTGTGCCATATGTATTTAGCATACTTGCTCAAATTAGTTGCTCCTTGAGCCTTGCGTCTTGTACTGTGTAGTGGTATCTCATCACTGAGTGGTTTCAACTTTGCTAATCACAATACACACAAAAGACTGTGCCTAGAAACTTTCAGTTTAATTAGACAAGAGAGGAAAGATGAACCTAGGCAGGCTGATGAACAGCAGTGGTAGCAATGAGACCCTACTGACAAGTGTGATTTGCAGTGTTCTCACTGAATGAATGTCACAACCATATGAATAGTGTAATCGCTCTTGTCTACTATAGAAGGACCATAAGAAAGGAAAGTATAAGGAAGATTTTAAAAAGAACAACTAAATGGCTGTGTCACTAATTATAGGGAATGCCCTCAAAACATTAGTTTCAAGATGGGAGAATATATGAAAGTGCTTGTTTGAAAATGTAATATGGGAATGGTGGGGAGGAGCATAAGGGGCAAGAGTTGTCCTTTGACACTGAATGAGAAATTTAGGGAATAAAAAGACTAGGAAAGGCTCTGAAAAGAAGATAGACTTCATATTTGATATAACTAAAAGGAAGAGAGAGTGAAGAGATGCATGGGGAAGAACAGTGTGACATTTTTGAAAAATCCTTGCAGGAGTACATTTGTCAGGAACAGGAAAGGACTTGGTGGTATACTTGGATAAATTTTTTGCTGAGTGCATGGGCAATGATGGCAATATATAGACACATTACACAAAAAAAAAATCTGCAGGACTTAAACTAGACTGCTTGTGAAAACCTTAAAGACATCTGAGGAAAAGAAACAGGTAATGAGTCTTCCAGACAAACAAGATTGTAATGGTGTCCAGGCACATATTTCCTGGGAGGAAACACTAGGGCAGTTTTAACCTCTGCATTAGTTTTAGCTGCTATGGGTTGTGTTTCCATGTCTCCCAGTAGCATCACGTCCTCACGGCTGTGCAGACATTTCAAACAATAGATGCCCCCACTCTGATGAGTGCGTGGTAGTCAGTAATGAAAAGTCCTTTTGAGGAATATTTAAGAGTGTTTTTTTTTGCTGCATTGAGCTTGATGTGAGGCTAGGCAATGAAGAGATGACAGAGAGATAGGCTAAGATTTCAGCTTCAGTGAAAGGGGCGGATGTGAGATTCAGTAATAGTGCAGCTGCCTTTGTTTGTAGATGAACTATCCCAGGATGAGGCACAGAGGAGAAGGAGAACCAAAGCCAGTATTCTATAAAATCTCCATCAGAAATTGAAAGGGTGATAGTATAAGGTCACAGACAAGTTCTTCAGGTATTTTCTTTACATCACTAACTCTCTGTGTTTGTATCTTAGATTACAAGCTTTGTTTTTAGCTTAGTGGTGATCATGACCTTCCTGTGATTTCCCTGGATTCCTATGGGGCTGAAGTTCTTAAGGGTAATGGCACAAACACAGTAACAGAGGATGGTTAGACAGAGTTAATATTAACACATCCTGTACACTGAAACACATCCTCTGAGGGAGACTTGATTTCTCAAGAGAACAATCTTCCTGAAAACAATTTTACATAAACATGATGTAGGAAAAGATTTTAGAATATTTAGTCATCTGGAAGATGTTGTAGAATAAATGGGGAAAATAAATGGGAACATCACCACACCTTTGTCCAAATGTGATCCTAGTCTTCTTTAAAGGGTTTGGGGTAGGGGAGGATCCAAGGAAATGTGCACCACCAACTACAAATTTTATACGAAGCAAGTTATTAGGCACTATAATAAAGGATAAAATTAGTGGACATAGAAATAATTATGATGTATGGTGGAAGAACCAGTATAGTTTATTTATAAGTGAATCACATTTCACAGATTAATAGATTTGGTTGACATACTCTACTTGAACTTCTAAAAATTATGTGACAGAATGTCTCAATAAAGACATTAAATTTCTTTAAGTTGTTACAAGTAACTAGGTATGGACAACATCTTTCATGATTCAGGTCTTTCATGCACAATGTCTTACAGCAGGAAGGAAAAGATCTGAGTAGGTGGGAGAGCAAACAATAGTGTAATTTGAAAGCCATCCCATTCCCTTCACTCAACCCATATTTCTCAGAATCTCTTTCCCTTTGTATTTTTTCTACTGCAAGAACTGAGGGGAGCTCAAGTAAATTACTAGGTGCCAGGTTTACAACAAGCAAAAGGAAATAGTTCCTCCTGCAGCACAGAATTAAATAGTGAAACTCCTTGTGACAGGATACCAAAAGTATAAATGGGTTCAGAA
>VZTL01033159.1:0-17874 GCA_013400535.1 Scopus umbretta
CAGTCCTGAGGAGGACTTGGGGGCACTGTTAGACATGAATCAACAATGTTAGGGGTTGGGCTAGATGACCTCTAAATGTCCCTTCCAATCCAAAGCATCCTATGATTCTATAATATGCACAGAGAGTTGGCCTCTGAAAACTTGATGGTCAGCTGTCCATGTTATGAAATCCCACTCTTAAGGCCAGATATTCAAAGCACATATGACTTTATTGAAGCAACCAGCTACACAGCAAGTTTTCAAGAGTGATCGTAAACAAAAGGCGACAGAAAAAGAACTGCAAATTCACTTTACTCTGCATTTCACACCATGGGCAAGAAAACCATGGACTAGATAGGCACCAAAGCACACTATGATTTTATTCCTTTTAACTGAACTGGAGGGTTTACAGGTTGGGTACATGGAGGGGACTCTAGTCATGCCAATGTATCTGAGGCTTCCTTTCCTTACCTTCACTGCTTTTTTTCCCCACTTCAAGCAAGGGCCAGTCCAGAATTAATACCATCCATTCCCTTCGGTGCCATTCAGGGCATTTCTGGGCATGGTGAAAGGATGTCAGGAGGGCTGAAGGCAGCAGCTCTGCGGTGCCAGGAGTGAATGGCAGAACAGAGTCTGCCTGGGACCTGGCCAAAGTAACGCTCTGGACCATCAGCAGAAATGAGGAGACAATCAAAAAGTACAAATAACCTTTCTCTATCACCTTTCCTGTGTCTGCTGTAAATATGAGGGAACAATCCTTCCTCCATAGTAGTGATCAGGAACAACTTTTTGCGGCAAGAGGAACCTGGCATCATATTCCCCGCATTTTCCTGCAGCCAGGAGGAACAAATAATTCTGAGGATTAAAGTGAAAACAAAGCTGCTATTCCTTCAAAGCAAAACAAGCCTAGTAAAATGGATGCATCTCACGGTATCTGAGCTGTTGTGCCCTATAGCCAGAAGTTTCAGTTAAAGTCATCTGTACTAAAATAATGCAGATAATTCTTTTCCCTTCACTGATGCTGAGATATGAGGCGCACATGAGAAGACAGAACTTCAGAAGAATCAGATTGCTTATGGGCAGTGTTGAGTGCTTTTGAAACAGGAGATTAGGGGACTTCTTATCAACTGCTGAAAGCAACTCAGGAAACAAAGGCAGTCAAAGGAGTTTATCGGCCAAGCAGGCAAAAGCAAATGAAAAGCAGTTTCCAGACAAGATGAGCGCGTAGATGGGTCCAGTCCTTCCTCACTGAGCTGAGCAGGAAAAGGAAAAAACCTATCTTATTTGTATCGCGCGTATTTATTTTCTTGGATATTGCTAAAAAACATGTCTGCTCTCTTCAATAGGAGCAAATCAGTAAATGTTTGGGTTTTATCAGTTTCCTGTTTCTCATGGTGTAATCCCCAGGGATCACAATGTTTTTCAGGATGCAGACCCACAGGAAAACATACTTTCAGTGATATATCTTGAACAGACACAAAGACTTTGGTTTTACCTGGCTCCTTCAAACACCACTGTCACATTGACCATTCATTAGGCACTATAGAAATCCCATGGTTTTTGGCTGTATCCACACTAACCAAAATTGACACAGAAGAGAAGCTGCTCTCCAGTTGTGAAATTATCTTATGCAGCTTGATAAGAAAGTTTTGTTTCCAAAAGCATGTGATGCTAGTAGGGAACAGTGCTTGTCTTTGCCAATAAATGCTTTGTTTGTTAAACAAAATACAGTGGGAAGCTTCTGGTGAGACAGTGTGCTAATAGTCACCTCAGGACTGTTTTACTTTTTAATGCTTTTCAGATTGCCTAACATGCTGAAGAAAGATGCAGTCAGAGGCTACTCTCCACATGAAGATTCAAGTCCCTTTACAAATCAAATATTCCTGAGATTTCCTAACTGAAGATAAAATACTGGAAGGTAAAAGGGCAAGAAAAAAAGTTTCCTGACAGAACAAAGACAGATTGCCATGTCTTCCTGCCATTTGGGGTCAAACTGTGTTGTCAATGTCCTTAAGGGTCAATGTCATTTATTTGTATTAGAGGCTTACTTAGAGATTCTCTCAGCTCAGTTTCTGAACAACCAGCAGCCTGTCAGACATTAAGTTGTTCACAGGATGATTGCATGATTAATACATCAGGCTATCACAGGAACCATGTGTCCATGCATAGTGGGCTTACAGACATAAAGAGAAGAAACAGAAGGAAGAATCAAATGTTGAAAAAATAAATTACCATGTATTTAACTGCAAGTGAAAATTCCTAGGGATGTGTTTCACAAGATGCTTCATGCATGATGTCTATTATTTCCCAGTAAAGGTTCAGGTGGTCACTAGGTTAAAAATAGTAACAATAATAAAGATAGTGGGCTTCAAGAAACAGCAGATACATCCTTTCACTGGATTTTTCACAGTGCACAAGAGAGGCCAGTAGCTGTGAAAAGCCTATAGTTGGGGAAAGCAGACAGCACATTTGTGATGAGATGCAGCCCTGTTTCTATTCACTGTTGATTTCTTGCGTGAGGTACATCAACCTTTCAGTTTGATTAATCTTGAGTTTTACTCCCTCTTCCCATGCCCTTCAGTCCCCAACTCGAGCATGCCCATTTTTCAGCCATGGCTCTCACCTCTTCTTGGTCCCCTTCCCCATAACCTGCTTTGCACCAGTCACCACCAGGCTATGTTCAGCTCTCTCGGATAAACCAACAGGACATGACTTGCCCCAGGTCACTCAACAGACCTCAGCACTGTAAAGGGTTCATCACTACAGCCTCCAGATCTCTACACAACAGCTGCCAGGACAGGTAAGGGCAACCCGTGGCTAACAAGAACCATCCGCCAGGATTCTACCTACTCATTCAGCAATAGCACTGGCAGAAGGAGAAAGCTTTTCTTGCTGCTTTTCTTAGTCTTCTCAAACACCAGATAACTTTTCAGCAGGGGAGAAGCTGCTGCTCTGCATTGGTAATTGAGTCAGGCTTGTAAACCACATGGAAAAGAACACTTAGTGGTATTTTCACACAATAGTCGGAAAACAAATCAGTGAAAGGTAGGTTGGTTCTGTCCAATGTACCTCATGTCAGGGTCTCGCTGGAAGTAGGGTATAACCTTCAAAATCCTGGTAAGCAGAAATGGCATTCATGTCACCCAGCACCAGAGATTGATATGTAGACATTTGTCTGAACATTTCCACAATCCATTTATAGTTAATAAGCAAATGAATCTCCTAAGGCACAACTTTTTGAAAAAAACCAAACCAAAACAAAAAAAAAAAACAAAACCCCAAACCCACAGATGTTTCTAAGAGGCCAGATGAAGCTGTGCAAATGTCCAAAGAAGCTATTATTTTATGTCACTGACTGCTAGTGTATCTGGGGAAATTAGCTCAAATGGAGGTATCTGTACTCTGAACATGCACAATTGAGAGAGATAACTCATCCAAAACATCCTCCTACTCATGCCTTTTTTTTTTTTTTCTTTTTTGTTTTTTTGGTTCGGTTGTTTTTTTGGTTGTTGTTTTTGTTGTTTCTTTTTTTAAAAAAACAGGTCCTGGGATCACTTCTTGGACTTTCGATTTTCAGAATTTTCAACCACCTGAACTTAAAAAGCAAACTACAGAACAACCTCTCCCCCCAAAACCAGCTCTGGATTTTTCAGGAAAGTGGTGCTTTGACTTCTTCCTCTAGTCCAGTCACAGAAAGTGAGTAGAGAGAGTCTTCTGTGCTTTTTATGCTGTGACCCTCTAACAATTATGTGTGGATATGGAAATAAACAGCTACGGATTTTATTTTTAGAGCTTTCCATTTCGTAGTCTACTGATATTTGATTATATTTCTCATGCACAATCATGTATTGTTAGTATCCTTCACACACACACATATAGGCACACAAAAAACGTTTCCACAGAGCAAGGAAGCTGAAATTCTAGTCTATTTAGAATTAAACTGTGTGTGGCTTCAAGTTCTACAAATCAAAACTGTGGCAACTTTTAACCGTTGTCCCATTTAATGAGTTAACATCTGTACAGAGTTTTGAACTTCTCAGACATTGTATAAACTCTGTGTATTATTATAATTTATCTGATTTTATGGGAAGCTGTACATTTTACAGTTTTCAGTTGTGATGCATCTCTTAGATCTTATCTGAATTTAAAAGGTTTCCAAAGAAAGTGATCCTAAAAAGTTCTCTTAGCGTGGAAGAAATTTATCCTAGGAAAGAAAAAGAAGAGAAAGCCAACCCAAGCCAGCAGTTGTGTTCTGTTACAGAGAAAAATAGTAGTACCTTTCTGAGCTATACTGGTAAAAAGATTTTCTTGCCATTAAACATGCAATATATAAGCAATTTTCTTACATAATTGTAAGAAATTTACGATATTTATCAGTGTAGGTATAACCAAGTATTTCAAGTATATTCCTTTCAGTATGTCAGAGGGTGCCCCAAAGAAACTCCCAGATCCTGCAACAAGCCAGCAGCTGTAACGTCAGGTTACAGGATGACAGCTGGACTGACCTTTGCAGGTGATCTTTTGATCAGGTGGGTACCCCAGAGGTCTCGCTAGCACTCTTATCCACAATTTCTCTCATCAGAGCTGGTCACCAGATCACAGGTCAGACTGACCAGTTGTGTTTCTTACTCCCAGAGAAACAAACTGGATTAGAAAGACACACAATACTATGAGGTGAGAGTTCATTATGCAAGTCCCAGTCTGAAGTAAATAAGATGTGACTGGTCAACATGCTGGCAAAAAGAGCATTCATATCCCTAATGAAAAAAGAAATTAAGCCAACAAATACTGAAGCGTTGAGGACTACAGATTTCATCTTGCTGCACTATTCTTGCGGTTTCTCACTGCAGCACTCTCTTGCACATAGGGAATAAATGTTTTGATACAGAGACAAAATATCTTTGTTTGGACATTCCCTGTGTCTTTGCTCTTCCTGCATTAGCATTTCATAATGGGGTACCCAAACTTCAAGCATCAACCAAAAAAGTATACTCAAATTACTTTTATAGCCATTTTTTAAAGCAACCTTTCATTTTCTGATGATCTCTGTAAATAAAAATATTAGCAAGATGGTCCTTGCTAATCTGGCAATACATTCCAGCCTTTGGTCTCCATGGAGGAAAGATGATCAGAAAAGCATATAACATATGTCAACATCTGACACTGATTGTCTTTAGTTTGGCTCCTTCATTTACAAGATTTGGTTCATGTAGCAACCTTGATGGAGCAGCATTAAATAAGATAAGCCACTAGAGTCTCTTAGAATGCCATAACAGTACATTTTTGTGAAGACGTGACTGAGAATATAAAGAAGCAAAAAAACATATCAAAACTCATTCTGAAAATATGTTCTGGAGTTATTTACTTCCTAGTTAAAGCTAAGGGTGCAGGGAAGATATGGAAAGATTTTTTTAATCTTCCAGTCTTGGAATGTAGTTTGTTAAATATTCATCAGTGGCTGTTCATTCATATTGATTCTCCTCGCTGAGCTAGGGGAATCTGTTTTTAAAGACGTGGCAGAGCTCATACATGTTCTTAGCCCCAGGTTACCTCGCTCTGATTTTGGGGAAACAGGAATACAATCCCATGCTTCAAGAATCCCACCTCAATCCACTCTGTCCCAAGACTAGGACAGCACCATCAAGGAAGAAAGATCCCTGGATTTAGTTTTCATTTTTCCTTACCCCATTGAAGGAATAACGAAGTTGAACAGAAGGGCCAAGACTCTCCATTGACTCTGAGAGATCTACAACTTTAAAATCTGGAAACTGAAGAAGATGCATTTTTCTCAAAGATGAAACAAGGCTGTGGCTCTGTTCTAGCAGAAAAGAAGCTGCCACAGAACTTTCTATCTCTTCTATGAGAGGAACCTCCAGCTTCAGTCTTCTCCAGCCCGTAGAAGACCAGTATCCAATTCAGACCTCCTCCCCAGGTGTACCACCACTACATTTCAGCCTTCCTTCCTCCTCATTTCCCAGAGCAAAATCAATGGAATATACCCAAATCACTGAGACCTCCTGTTTCCAGGGTAGAAATCTGAAAAAAAACTACACTTTTCCAGATTTCCCACTCATTAATGTGGTCCCTGTTATTAAAGTTACTGAAGCTTTGCTGCTATGTCCTAAGTTATGCCTTGATACTCCAAGTTTAATTTATACTAGGGACATAGTAAAATTGCAGCTCCAGATAAATCTCTCTCCAACTTGGCTTTCTTGCAGCACCTGGAAAATCAGGTGGCTGTTTCTATATTTTGATCCTTTGAAGTCACAATTCAGTCCACCACTTTAGCTCCAAGACAGAGACACAGCTAACAGATGTCACACACAAACAGTTACAGCAGCATTTCCTCTAGTGCAATGACTCTTTCAAAAGGGCGAAGTTGGCTGTTGCACAGAAGTTAATTATTTTAAGTCCTGTCCCAAGACTGCATAATGAACTATTCTAGAAACTGAAGACTGCCAGAAACATTCCCTTCTTCTCCTCCAGTTTCACACTTTGTCTCACATGATAATTCTCTCAAATTGAGAGCCACATGATGTTTTTAAATTAAAAAAAACCCAAACAAAACAAAGAAAGTTTTCCTTTTCCTTCAAATCACTACCAGAATAAGGCAATAAGACACAAACCAAGTAGGAGTCTGAAAAAAACAACACAGAACCAATGAGTCACATTATTCACTGGAATACTGATAGATACACAGCTGTTGCTAGAAAACGCATCATTCAAAGCCCTAATTGAAACAGAAATGCAGCTATTGCTGCAGTGGAACTAAGTAGTAAAGTATATGTAAAGAGTAGCAGGAAGGAAGACCTATCACTGAAACTGAAGGGGAAAGAAAAATTAGGTTCTGCCATTACCCCAAATGGAAAAATCTAGTTTGGAAAAAAGATAGTGGAGGGAGATTATCATAGTTGGAGGTAAGCAGGGATGCAATATTACATCCATCTGTCAGATAAACACCATTTCCTGCAGAGGCCTCCAGTTCTGCAGGCTAATATCTTAGCTCAGCAATCACTTGAGAGAAGAGAAACGACCTCTGAATCACCTAGATTTTCCCTTCAGTTCCTCCATTACAAGGAACAGACTCTTTTTGACTCAACTTAAACATGTGAGATGGAGTGAGAACACAGCATAAGCAATTAGAGCTACAGAACCTCAACTTTTATGGTTTGCATCTTGGCTATAGCAAAGATAAGATTTAAAGGCTCAGAGGGTAACTTAGTCTTTTTGTTGAGGAAGAAAATGATTTTCTTACCTGACATAATTCTTCACACAAGGCCAATCTAAATATAGTTTTATTACCATAGCATTTATGGTTCTGAAGGAATCAGGAAGCTTATCTACCTGGAAATGATCGATATCTCCCAGTTTCAGAGTTGGAACTGATAAAACTTAAAGGGAAGAAAACCCCAACCAAACAAGAAACTCTGAGAAGAATCACATGATTCTGCCACCAACTGTTGTATTTATTTACCCCCCACTATCCTCTCTGCAATGCACATGCCTCTAACGCAGGCACAGGAGACACAAATTGCAAATTACTCTTTGACCCCTGTAGACTTCAATCAATAGAATCACATGTGATCTGAAAATTAAATCTCTGAGGTTTTCATGCATGTGAATGAGAGCACAAATTCCAGTTCTATTCTTGATTATAAGGCTATAATCCTGTTGCACAACTGTATCACTTCAGCTGAAACAATATTAATATTGACATTTGACAATGGATGCATCACTGGGAAGGGGAATAGGACATGAGTTAAAATGGAGCAAATCTAATAATCAAGCCAATAATGCTGTAGCACTGGGTTTCATTCTGTTATAAGCTCTGTATATTATGCTTTGGTTTTCATGCTACTGAAATATTTTAGAGCATTTTTCTTGCAACGCTGAAGTGTAAAAAAATTTTAAATAGCATGAAAAGATACAAACCTAATCAAACATAGTTTATGCTGTAAATCCACAAAATCATTTTGTTAGGGTAACACTGAGCATCAATCAAAGTTATGCTATTCATTTATAAGTTGCTGTATCCAATTCTTGACAGCAGGTTGTTTCCCTGTTCCAAAGAGCTACTTTCATATGGAAAGAACTGCTTGTAGCATTAACTAGGGTAGGTTTGCCTAATGCCATAATTTGCCTACATTTCTCAGTGTTCTGTGTGGGAGTCTCAGCTTCTCTGGAGTATTAAGACAACAAAAAATTCTTGGCTGTTCAACAGGGGTTATTTCTAAAGCCCAATAACAAAGGAAAAAGAAAAAGAAATCAAGCTGAAGTAGCCCATCTCAATACCAGAGCTGGATGATGCTGAGAAAGTGCAAAGTATCTTCTGCTGTTACTTAAATCATTATCATGATCAGAGATAAACCTTGGAGAGAAGAGATCCACACCATGAGCTGAGCAGTCATAAGAAACACTTAAAGCAAGGGATAATGTTTGAATCAATCTTCATCTTTCTCTGGCTGCCATTAACACCACTGACAAGCCTGGATTGATCTTTTCACTTCTTCCTCATCACATACAATTAGTGGCACCTGGTTGAGAACAAACCTTAGGTCAGAAGCTCATGTAATCTGGCCCGCAATATACAGTGCTGGAGTCAGGGAATAAAAACTAGGAACTTTGCATTATGAGGGCAATGTACCTGTAACTTCTATCATTCGGATTCAGCCCTGTGAAAGGGGTCCAGCAACATGAAAGGTGAAATGATATGATGACCATGCAGACCCAGCCAACTCATTAGGCAATGCTCCACTGTCCCTTTTTAAAAAAAAAAAACTTAATTGTCCACATTAAAAATGAATTAACACATCACAGGAGCACATCCTCTAAAGCCCTGACATTAGTGTGCATTGTAATAGCTAATTAAAACACTTCCACCTCTCACAATTGCCAGCAAATCCCAGACAAGACCTTCTTCTTGAGCTCCAAGCCAAGAGAAAAGAAGGAAATGAAAATGTGCTGCTGTTGCAACTGTGGATGAGAGGCAGAAGCACAGATTTTCATGTTACCTTTTACTAAGGGCTTGCTATGGGAATCTGACATTAATTTCAGGCCAGCAGTCTTTCAGAAGAGCTATTTCTCGTTCTGTTCTGCATTTTTGGGTGTCACAATCATTCACACCAACTTATTTGATTATTTTCAGAAATGCAAAGGCAGAAATTCAGATATGCTCAGCTTTCACAGCTCCTATTGTCTTTAACTGCACTAGAACCAGACAGGGTATTCAGAATAAGATTAGGAGAGGGAAAAAAAAAAAAAAAAAAAAGCAGCCATTTCTGCTTTCTCTTACAGCACTGTGACAGATTTTATGATGTCATTGGGTGATAGTGACAGTTAGTCATATTCCAAGAAGATCTGAAGATCTAGACAGTTGTCAACCTGGATCAGCTTTGTGGAAATACCTCTGGAAAACCTGTATGCATATATTTCAAGTCCCAAGAGAGGGGAGCAAAGAATATGATGTTTATAGAGTTTACAATGCAAGTTCATTTTACTTTTATCACTAAAGCTCTGTAGTTAGGGTAAAGTCTATTTTCCCCATGCAAAGGGACATAGAACAGATATAACACCAAAGGTTTTACAGAGGATTTCCTATGATTTGGCAGAACTATTGCTGTTGGGTTGCCTGTGGATTCATATCTTTAAAGGGGTTTCCTGTATTCTTTGTGGCTGCTTGTACTATCTAAACAGGTAAAAAAAAAAATCAATTTATTTAAGATATCCCCTCTTCCATCACCATCTGATCAAAATTGGCCCATGAGTTCAGAGGTAAGCAGGAAGACATGCATGCAGTGCTAACAAGTCTAGTTTCCATAGCTGGAAAGGAGCCAATGCTATACCAAAGACTGTATATAGGGTACTGATGTGTTCTGGAGTTTTCACAGGTGAACCTTAGCCCGAGGCACCTGCATACATCAGGCTTGGAACTGCTGCACCGAATTGATTTTATTTTTTTTTTTCTTTTTGGAAGCAAATGGATTCACAGGCCAACATCTGCAGCAAATAAAGGCAGATTTTCTAAAAATCAGAGCTGTATATGCCCATGTAGAAAGGGCATAGGACACAACACATAGTGAGGGAAAAGCACTTGTAGAGCTCTGGTCCACAGCTGGCAAAAGGCATCATTGAGCTGACACCATTTAGTTTTATATAAGGCTCAGACAAAAACAGATTTCAGGTGAGAAAGACAGGGTTTGAATTTTCATCAAACCAATTAGCCTTGCCTGCCTCTCCCTTAGACTCAGATAAACACTCTTTCCAAGAGTCTTTAAACAGAAAAAGGAGACAGTACTAGAATTTGTCCATGCCTTACACTGCAGAGAAAATTTAGCCCATAAATCAGTGCTGTAGGAAAGGATATGGTTGATAGAGGAGAAGATGAAGAACTTCAGATACTTTGGGCAAGAGTTTGAAGAGAGATCCTAAAGTCCTGCTATAGACTGTCTGGAGTCTGCGTTGAGCTTTATGCAGCTCCTTCTGTTTCCAGCCAGGTAAAAGACTGAAGAGGGCAACAAAACTCCCATGAACTGAAGAACTCTGCTCTTTGTGTCCTGCTTCCAAATTGGCAGGATTAAAGCTACAATCCTGAGGCAAGTACAGCAGTGGGAAATGTTGGAAAGTCTGCCTGTATTGTAAAATGCAAAACCACTTGCCTGGAGATGCTCCATTTGAAATTTCATCGTCACCAGAAACTGAAAGAAGATGAATTTGGGGGATCCCATCCAGGTTTGGGAGAAAGAGCAAAATTAAATTCCCCTTCACAACACATTTCTCCAGGTGCGTTTTCTATGATGAATCTAGAAAAAAACCCAGCAATGCCCCACCCACAGGATCACACTGCGGAGCTCCCGGGGGCTGCTCTCTCCCCAGGGAGAAGGGCTTTTTCCGTAAAGACTTGAAAAGAGGGGCGGGGGGAGAGGAAGAAAGGAAAAACAAAAACCAACCAACCAAGACCAAACAAGGCAGTTCCTTCTGCTGGTGTATGCTGCGTCTCCACGAGGGCTCTCTGTGGCTACGGCAGCAAGGCGCTGCGCTGGGCGGCTTTGCAGCTGCACCAGGCTGGGTGGAAGCAAAGTAAGGACGAGGCCAGGGGCAGTCGGCTGTGGTACCTCCTCTCCTACCCCACCTGGGGGAGTGCCACGCAGGACCTGCTCCCTCCCGGTGCCGGTGTGGTGGCAGCACCAGGCCTGTGTGCCATGCTGTACTGAAAGTTGCTTCCTTGGCCAGGCCAGGCACGCACGTGCTGCGCCCACACCAGGACATAAACCCACACCCTCAGCCCCCCGGCGCCAGCACCGACTGCAGCTCTGGGCAATCACTTGAAAATAACTGCACACAGCTGTGGCAGACAAAGTTTTTTTCTGTCTTTTTCCTCACGGCCTTCATTTTCAATACAGGTAGAGTGAAAGTAGGAGCTTTCCAAGGCTTTTTAACTCTTTGGCGTAGCCCTGTGCTCCTGTTGTCCCTTTATTAATACTTCCTCCTACCAGTAGTTTGCTGATGCAGGACACCTAGCTGTTTTTTTGGTAAGACAGACTAATTTGATCATCATCGTGAAGGATGCTTTACTTTTTCTTCCGTTCTAAATTTCAAACAATTAACACTACAGGCACTGTGTTCACGCTCTTCATGTTTGCTTGCCTGTGCACATGCGCCTACAGAAGCACTCACATGTACTGTCAGAAAATGAGTAATTTTCTATTAACATAATTATGAAAAACATAGAAAATAGAGTCAAAAGAGACCTCAGGATGACTACCTCACCCACCCAGCTTCAGGAAGTAAGAAACAACTCTATGTAATGCATTTTTTTATAATTATCAGTGCCATCAGTTCTTTAATACTTGTATGAGAGAGAGTTCCAGCCTTCCTGGGGAATTGATTTCCATCATTCCCATTAGAAGATCGCCTGGTTTCTCACCTGTGGCTACTCTGATATCTTTTAAACCCATGTGCCCTTGTACACTTGACCATGGCTATGAAAAAAACCTCAATGCCTTCTTTGGCCACATGGCTAAGGACAC
Source organism: Scopus umbretta (assembly GCA_013400535.1). Classification (NCBI taxonomy): domain Eukaryota; kingdom Metazoa; phylum Chordata; class Aves; order Pelecaniformes; family Scopidae; genus Scopus; species Scopus umbretta. The sequence continues at coordinate 12,006 of VZTL01033159.1, forward strand.
ACTTTGCTCTTCCCTGCCAACCACCGAACTGCAGTCATACCAAAAGGACTCCGGCTGAACCAAAGCCCAGTCTATCCTGTGCCTGTTGACTCACTGAGATGAGCAACTTCTCAATTTAAAATGTGAGCTATTTTGTGTATATATAATATATATTTTTGGAATGTGTTCACTTTAATAAAAGACTTGTGGCTTCAGTATGAAACTGGCATATAAGCAGTACAGGCGCTTAGACCTCTCTTGCCTGACTAGGTTTTCCAATTAATTTCAGCTTATTTCATACCTTGAAAAACTACACTGAAACATGTAAACCAGAGAAGCTTTTTCCATTATTTTGGTTTAGACATTGCTGTGTTTAGAGAAAAAATTGGAGTCTTTCTCCTCATCTGAATCAGAAAATCAGATCTCTGTATGCTGAGAGAAGCAAAAAACTCTGTCCTGGATTCAAATATTCCCAAATGATGCTTAATCCCAGGCCTCAAACACAGCTGCTTTCTGTGATACAGAATGACTCTTCAGTGCATGCAAGCTTTCCTGAGCACGGATGGAAAGCCTCAGAGTTTAATGCTCTTATTTTCATGTTCACATTTTGATACAGAAAGCTGATCAGATAGAGGTAAAAGGTTATTTGATGCTTTCTTAATCTGATCAATATTACAGGTCTCCTTATCTCTTTAGTGAGTCACTGGTCTGGAAAAATATCTTAAGGTGCAAGACTCATCCACCTGCTCAGCTAAAGTAAAAGGCATCCCAAACCCTGGCAGCACTGAACCTGAATGTTCAAGGTTTGACACAGGTTCTGGTTCAGCAAACTCCAGTTTCCTCAGTTCCCAGCAACACTGAGCCTCCAAAGCCTTGCAGAAAAAGAAAAAAAAAAAAAGAAAAAAAAAAAAGAAAAAAAAAAAAAAGGGAAAAAATCCCAAACCAAAAAACCTGCGAAAAGTAATCGAACAAGCACTTTCCTGCTTCACTGAATTTCTATCCTGTGAAGCATTAACCATTTATAATGTATACAGCCTTCCCCCTGAAGACTACCGGAGCCTTTTGCATGCATTTTGTGCAAGACTTAGATGTAACAGTACTGAATTCCATGTTTATAAAGCTTGACAACAATTTGTTCTAGATTTTACAATAAACTGTGTGTGTATGAGTACAGGTCGTCTGAGGTACATATTTTCCCATGTTGCCTTCTAGTGTCTTTTTCTTACAGGGCAGGAGAGGCAATGTGTTCATATTGACCATGAAAAGGTCTCATCTCAAACAGCGTGGGCTTTCACACCAGGCAAGGCATCCATCTCCTGACTCTTTGTTTGAATATGGCATTCTAGGTATTATTTCTCAGCTTTTTGTAAGCAAAGAAGGTAAAAACCAACTACTGGAACCGGGACATGGAAATCAATCTCTAAAAATATCCCAGAAAAAAATCAATGCAGACATGTCCCTACTGTCTTTTTTCCATCAAATCTTGTGTGTTTCTTGTGTGTGTCATAATAGTATGCATTGTATTTTGGCTTTGCTTTGGTTGATGTGTTTGCATACCAACACTGCTCCAGCACACTGCATGAGTGAGTAGGAGCCACCTTTCTTAGCAGACTTAAGGCAGCTACATGGGTATGTCAAACTGCAATTCCCTAAAGCAAGGAGTGGAAGCAAGGAAACAGCCACCAAGAGAAATCTTGCATGTGATGGATATCTCATAGCACCACTGAAGGTCTGGCACGTAGTGAAGTATGGTCAAGTTGATCTAGCATTATAAACAACTACCCAAGGTAACTTGTATTACTCATATCCTTTACTTCCAAGGATAAAAGCATGTTTAACAACTCAGTTTAAAACCAACTTTTTGGAAACTTTCAGCCACTTCTGAATAATGGATCTATATTAGGCCCCTTTGGGGCATTACGGAAAGAGATGTTTTCTGGTTCATTTCTATCTTTTAAAGAAGATTGCAGGAAGATTTGTAGAAAATAACATCAGAAAGAAAGTACATAAACCAAATCAAAATACACAGACACATCAATTCAGTAAGATAGGCATTGAAACATTTTCCTGGTCCCAAGTATGCCTCACTGGGAACTCTTGGGCTCTTTCTCTTCCAGTTTCCAGGTGAGCAAACACTGCTGAACGAGTCCACATGGATTTTAGTTCTATCTATATAATCCAAGGGGATGAGAATTAGTAGTGACAGGGGCTAATTATGGTACTTGAACAGAAGAATCTTAATTGAAATAAATCAATGGCAGTAAGGATGGTAGGAAGAAAGAGCTGATGGAAGAGATTTAAAATGGAAAAGAAGAGACTGAATTACCCTTTTAAATTTTGCAGAGAGTCTGTGACTGGTCGCGAGCAGAATGTTTTTTCACAGGGGAAAAACAATACAAAACAAAAATCCCCCCGAAACAACCACCACATGCAACTGCTCTGTTTTAAGTTGCTCGGAGTTATTGCCACAAGCACTTTCCAGACATGAAACTGAGATGGGTTGCTGCTGTTATGACTGTCTGGCTCAAAAATTCAAGGAGATATCTAAACCCTGAGAGAACTGGAATACAGAAGACAAAGACTAATTAAGAATATGATGGGCTGTATTGCAGCTCTGTTCTCCCTGAGCGGTGTGATCTCTGGGCAGATGGTCATTGGAACTGTCCTGGGTCTCTAATGTTCCAGGGTTTAAAAATGTCTCAGTAAACAGTTCTCTTCAATTCTTTTTTTCCTTTTCATCCATAACGAGCCTGGTAGCACTGGTCAAAATATTTCCAACTCAGTTATCTCTCATGAAAACTGAAATGTGGTCATAAGAACTGCTTGATCTTAATTTCTTCCCCGCCTCATAAAAGTTTGGGTGGAAAAGCTCTGGAAGAGATCACTAGCTGATAGCAGAACATTTTCTTAAGTTTAATCCTTGTATCTGCTGCATCAAATGAGATACAGTCTAGTGTCCACTATTTGTGTTAGCCAGCTTTGTCACTCACTGCTACACAGGTACAGTGTCCTGGATGAGTGAATCTATAAGGATTTATGATGGCTACATATGGACAGCAGTGGTACAAAGTAAATAGATCCTATCATCTGTTGTTGCCATAGAAGGGTCAGAGCTGGAGACCAGAGCAACTCAGGTACCAGAAGCTAATCATCAGCTATCCATCCTCCCACCCTGAAAACTGATTTATCTTTCACAATTGGAAATGACCAAATCAAATTAGGGAAGATCGTCTGGGAACACGAAATTTGTCTCTTACGCTTATACTCCATTTAATCTCAGTCCACGGTTTGCCTTGTTTTCTTTCTTGTTTTATTAATTTCCCTCCCTTCTTGTCTGTCTCTGAAACAACACTGCATGTTACTCTGACAGATGTTTTTATTGTCATGTATCCTCCTTGTTTATTGACACATGGCTAGACAGCTATTAGAAAAGAATTAGAGGATTAATTATACCGAAGTCTGCTCCTGCACACAACATTAAAGACCACTGCCAGAGCCGAGGTCAGAAAAACAGCGGAAGGAAATTCAAGAGGGTTTCGTCTTTCTCCATAACATTAGGAATAACCATGTGAAACGTGGATATATTCCTCTGTTTAGGAGGGATGATAATGAGGGTTGATTGCTGCTGAGGGTCAGACTTCAAGGTTCCCCTCAAGGAAGGCATCAATTAACTTCACCACCAGACTCCTCAGGCTGGGTCTCAACTTCCACTCATCATTAATGAGTTTGTTGTGCAGAGTGTGACAAGGTCAGCCAGCCATGGAGGACAGAGATCTTTCCCAGCCTTGCTCTGATATTAATTTTCCATTTATATTTTTCAAGATTACTTTTGCCTTAAGAGATTGTCCAAACCCAGAAGTAATAGCTAGAATCACCTGACATTCATGAGGTCCATTTGGAAAGCAAATTCGGAACTGCGTCACTGCTGGCTTGGAAAGTTAAAAAACCTGATCTGGGAAAGTACAAAACTGAACTTCATGCTATTTTTTCCCATCTTCCTCTATAACATTGAACATTCTTTCAGTGCAAAAAGAACGTTTCTGGCATTGAACTCTCATCAGCCAGCATATAGGTTTTTAGAAAAACATGAATTATCAATATGTTAGCAGCTAGACTGAGGTTTTATTTTGCATGACCCAAATTTGATCATGACATTTTTTCCCATATATATCTGCATAATATATCCCCACAAAAATAACTCATTTATCTTTCACTTTTAATACCACTTCTTGGAAATTCAGAGGTCAACAATTAATAAGCTCATTAAAACTTACAAGCTGCTTTGATTAATATTCCTTGTCTAGTTCCTTGAGAAATGTACTGTATCTACCATCCTAATGAAGACAAGGCAGAGTTATTTAGGTGTTTGTTAACAAAGCTGATTTGCATATAATTAACTGAAAAGATCCCTGTATTTACAACACAAACTCTGCCAATCTCTTTTGCTAGAATGTTTTATGTAAACAGACTAACTCCATGCCAAATTAACAAAACAAGTTTTGTTCTTTCAAAACTAAATTAACTCAAAGGGATACAATTTTGGAGGCCATAACTGATAAAAACTAAAGTGCACATTAGAAAACAAACTATGCCTTCTTTTAAATGCTGTTTATTCAGTCATGTGGGATTTTTTTGTCTTTTAATCAATTAGATTGTTTTTAGACATTTAAACAAAGAAAGACCTTGTCACATTGGATCGCTTTTTCCTCTGACCTACTTATGGAAAAAATAAGCATCATTTCAGCAAAGCCATGCTTTTGCACAGATTTCTTCTATAAAATTACCTGTCACACCCCCTGAAACTCTGAATATGAAAGTTTGTATAAAATATCTAGCATATGCAGCCTACAGGGTGACCAGACCTTCATTTAAAATATATTCCAATTCAGACAAAAATAAAGGCATGGGCCTTTTGTCATTCAGTTCTGATGTTGTAGGCTTTTCAGCACATGGGTTGTCATGATTCAGAGGGACACTTGAGGAAGCATTTTAAGACTCAAGATGATCCAAACAAAATCACCCCAAACTAAAAACTAGCTATCCACTGAGATCTTAAAAATTAGGATCATAAGGGGTTGCATAATAGCATAACACTGTTGAAGGTATGCGAATTTGTAGATCAAATACTGGAGAGGGACGCAAGAGCCCCTAGTCCATGACCTGGCTATGCTATGGGATCCTGTGTGACCTTGGTCATGTCATTTTTCTAAGGCTAAGAGTTAGTAGATGAAAAAAAAAACAACCAAACCAACAAAAACTATAACGCTATTGAAACCTTACCAACTGTATGATCTTGATGGTTACATTGAACTTCCAATCTGCCTCTTCTACAATTACTCCAGCTATTACTTCACCTTCCCAATATATAACCATTTCTCCCATTTATTTATTTATAAAACAATTAATAAAAGAAAACAACAGACAGCATATTGCAAGCCAATTCCTGCAGGGGACAGGAAGTTTTAGGAAAATTTCCTGAAGAACTTAATCTACACCAAAGAAAACTTAAGGAATTTGGCAAGGCATTTAGGTCCTTAAATAAATAAAACTCCATCTTGAAGCAGAGACTGATAGCAGTGAACAACAGAACTTCCAGATTTTCAAACCTTTCTCTGCTTTAGTTGGTACTATAGCAGCACTATCCAGCATGAAGAAGAAAAAGAACTTATTAAAGAAAAGCTCATGGACACACTAGCACTTCCAGTTATGGACTTGTTACGAGAGATGTTAAGTTGTTAACTGTCTGCCCTCTCTGGGGAAAAAACAATGAACAAACAAACAAACAACCCCCCCCAAATCATCAGTAACACAAAAATATTGCATCCAATGTTGTTTCATCAGAACTGAAGAGACAAAAAAAAAAAAAAAAAAACAACCCAAAAAGGACATG
>VZTL01033159.1:17880-39743 GCA_013400535.1 Scopus umbretta
AAAAAACAACCCACAAAGGAGCTGTAGGGGACCAAAGAGGGGAGTGGGAACAAGGTGGAAACAGTAAGCTGAGTTTGAGGATCTTTTACTCTGCTGTGCTCATTTAATCTCTTCATTTCAGAGAGGTTGTTTTCTCAACAACTCCATAGTTTGTATGTGAGAAGCTCAACACAGCCCTTTGCTGCTACGGGCCGCTAGTACATGACTGAGAAGTGACGTATTTTCAAAGGAAGAGACCAGTAAACTGCAAACTAGCAATAGTTGGGGAAGCTGTCATGGTCTCTGCTACTGGTCTAAATCATACCCAATTACACAATGCAGATAACAGAGAAAGGGAAACTATGCGCCAAAAAGCCTGATTCTATCCAAGTAAAAAGGTTCCACACCGAATTAAATCATTTGAAGTAAAAGAATTAGTAGCATTAGTTTTCACTTTGGAATGCCATGAGAAAGTCAAAAGCTTCCTAGGTTAAGAGGTCTGCTCCAGAATAGGGTATCCTATACAATAATTTATTATTGCTTTATTTTAAGTGTATTATAGCTGAAACACTGCTGATCAGGGTCATTCAAAGCTAGTGTGTGAGAAAGTACCCTGGTGGCAGGTCCTACTGGTTTGACTACAAAAGGTGGTGGTGTAAAAGAGACTGACCAACATAAGAAGCAGTCTTCAATTATAAGTATAATTAGCAGCCAGAACATTGCTTATTCAATGGTGCTAAGCATAATTCCACTGGAAAGAAATCTGAGGGAGAGACTAGAGAATGGTATTAAAAGATAATTCACCAATTTCTCCTGACCTAGCTCATTCTTATTTTTCCTCCTACAACTTTTTGTATAACTTTATCACCTCATAAATACTGCTTAAAAAAAAAAAAAAAAGAGAAAGAAAAAAAAAGATGGCACTAAAGAAAGTATTTCTCCCACTAATACTGGAGGATAATTCAAGTCACACACAGATGAATGGACATACATGAGTTTATGCCAACTCTCATTTTGCTGCTTCATTATTAATAGTAGGGTACTTACTCTAATCACAATCACTACTCTCTAGACAGGGTCTACAAATACAAAAAATATGAATCAAACCATTTGCAAAAATTTACTGCTGGAGGTGGATGAATATTCCTAGAGAAAAAATGTCTGGCACAGCAATGCATAGGCCAAGTGAGACTGATCAGACTGATGCCTCAGCATCTTGAGTCTGAAAGAGCAAGACTGCTGTCACCAGGCTTATTCCAGGTAAAACTGTGATAAAGATCTATGCTCTAGAATTCTAGAATTGGCGATTGGGCTAGATGACCTCTAAAGGTCCCTTCCTACCCAAAGCATTCTATGATCCTATGATTCTTTGAATTCTTCCACACACATAGTTTGTTTCTAAAGCTAGGCTTAATATGGGAAAATTTTTGCCACCTTGGAAAACTGCAGCATTTCATTCAGTGCTCTAAGGACAGAGCTGTGGAAATGGGCCCAGATGTAAAAGGATCGGGTCCCAAGAACTTATCTCACAACCTCCTTTGCATCGACCTGAAATGTTGATTCTGTGTTTACTGGTGTGGGTAGGGACTCCTTACTAAATCTAATTAAATTGATGAACAAAAGGACCCTGGAGCGTGCAGAACCATGAATGTAGCCTACCTTTTAGGCCATTCGCTCTGCACAATCGTGCTTTCCCAAAGCTGTCAGAGAGTTCCTCTTTGGAAACAACGAAAGAGTGAAAAAAGGACTTTTCTTCCTACTGCAAGGTGAGGGAGTTAGATAATGCATCTCATTAATTACAGAGAATGCATCACCACAGCACATGAAGCCAAGGAAGCAGCCAGACTGACTTTTTTGTTATTATTGTTCAGCCACAGTAACAGGAAAATAAGTAATAAATCAGAATCAGAGTGCACTTGATGGTTTTATTTTGCAACTCATCTTGTTATTGTGACAGGCTGACACTAATTAGCACTCGATGCACAGGGGATGGATTGCCATGGCCAATAGATCTCATTAACCACTGTGAAATTTTCATGCCAAGGCCAAGCACGACAAAGAACAGAGACCCCAGCAAATCACCTGTCAGTAGCTGTAAGCATCACCATAGAGCCATGGGTGCATAGATCAAAGGGCACAAAGAGAGTCCACATAGCCAGCTGCCTAGATTTTCATGGATTTATTAATTTATTTTCTCGTGAAGGCAGAGAACCTGCCAAAGAGAAGGGTCCAGTGTCCACAGTTTCTCACTACTGTTTGAGTTGAGCCAGCCCATGGAGAGGGAAATTGAGGGCACATCAAAACCTGTGGAACTGGTCTTTCACAAAACCAAAGGACCGGCCAGCCTCTACACAAGCTCATGATATGGTGTAACAAAGTATGCTGACTATTTTTCCTTCTTCCTGAGACAGAAAGTGTTTTTTAGCCAGTATCAAACACTAATTTTCTTTGCATCAGTGAGCTGAGATAAAGGCCACAATAGCTAAGTATCTTATCTGTCAATAGCTGAGTATCTTACCTGTATATAATAATAGCCTAGAAGAGTTTACTGCCTAAAATGACAAAAGACAAATTATGGAGGTAACCCTAATATCATAGTTTCACAGATGTGGACTGATTCCCAGAGAAATAAAGTAATTAATTGAGTCTGGTAGTTCAATGACTGAAGATACTTCTCACCTATCCTCTCTCTCTAGCGATAAGACAATTCCTTTGTTCCAGCATAGTTTGAAGAGCATGAAACTCTGTAAAAACTGACTTTCTTTTCTTTTTCGATAACTGGACACCAAGGAGGTAAAAATGTGAGAACAGAGAGACAGCAGAGAGAGAATTAGATTTTAGGACAGCTAAAGTTAAAAATTCTAGGAGATTTTATGTGAAAACCCACCAAACTACTAAGGACAACTCAAGAGAGACTGCAGTCACCTCTAAAGGAAGGTATCGTGATCCAAAATTCAGATTATGCCTGACATGGTTTGAATCAGCACAATCATATTAACAAATTGAGTATTTATTTTCTAAATCCCAAATTAACTTTTTCCAAATACTTTTTGTGTGTGTTTATGTGTGTTTGGGTATGTTTGTAGTTTATGAAATAAAAAGAACTACATTAGTACAAGTAGGTATACACATATGTTCATGACAGTGAATTTAAGTGAATTTTGTCATTTATCTGTTTCTCAGCACTAAGTTGATGTCATCTCTTTCTTGCTTGGTTGTGCTTTGTTACTGCTTTGTGAATATCTTTCTGAAGAGCACCTTAGTCATCTCTGACTTTTCTAGACCCCATAAGTTGTTCATGAACTATTTGTTTCTGCAGTGAGTTTACCTGATTACCTCATATTTTGTGTGTGTGTATGTACCAGTAGGACATTGCAGATGTGCCAGTTTTACCGATATGATAATTTTATGTGTAGACCTTGAACACCACTATAAGGTTCTATGGATCATTATTTCACAGCAGATAATACAGGGGTGTGGATAAGATGAGAGAGATGATCGAGGGCTAACAGCTAGTTAATAGATCAACCATGAGAGAGTTGAGGTCTCTTGACTCCCAGATCACTGCCAAAAGTTTACCAATAGCCCTGTGAGCATTAGTATCACAACAAAGCACAAAGTACCAGTTTTTAAATGAAGGGACACAGAGCTTGCTTATCTAACAGCATCTCTTTTGTCCCATCTATAGATTGGACATTCCTGAGAGAGAGAGTTAGTTACAATATCATTATTCTTATGTGCCATATCACCCTCAGTGAGGAGTGGGGACCTCACATGACAGATCCGGCACATACCCTGACATAAAGATGTCCCCTGACACATATATTTCTATTAAGGACATGAAACTGGTGAAGAATCCTGCTAGCAATACTGCAGGAGTGACAGCAATTAACCAGAATCCCTCTGACACAGGGCTATCTTAAAGAACTGCAATTTTAATTAAAAAATGGAGTACTTCGCAGGTTTGCACAATACTGTCCTATCTGGTTCCTCTCTGTGGTGGTTGCAAATTACAGCTATCCCTTCCCTACTTTTTAATTAAATGTTGTTAACCTGGCATAATCAACTCCCCTTATTTTTGTTTTTTAACAGTCATTAAAGAAACAGAACTCAAGTGCCATTTAGTATTTGCCAGATTCACTAGTGGTTAAATACAATAATGCTCATTAGACGTCTCAGGGTTAACTTGATTAATTAATTTTCCTCCTTTAGAAAATTTCCTTCCATGCTGACAAAAGATCAAATCACAGCAGAAGGGGTCTCTGCTCAGCAGGGACAAGCACATTGTCAATGTGTCAAATGCAGTTGGTGGTGGTTTCATCTAAAACATAGCAGTGGCTGGATGAATAGCCTGTTCTGGGGACACAGAGTCCATGGCATTCACTCACAGCAATGTTGGAAAGCTACAGGTCTGCAGCAGCAGATTTCTCCTCTCCTGTGCAATTGTTCACCCCCTTTCTTTCCCAGGGCATGTCCAGAAGGGGGAATTTCTTGCAGAGAAGTGACTTTAGCAAAGTTTAGCTCACACCTTTGCTGAACCTGATGTCTCTACTGAAAGACCTTTCACTTCCCAGAGTAACATCTCCCGCTAGCGTTCAGAACAGACACAGCCCATTCTTTACAAAACGAAACAGATTCTATTTGATAAGTTCAGTGCAGTACTTTGGGATGGACCCTAAGGCTGGAACAGGAAAGAGGAAAGAACAGCCTCATGAATCACAGCAAGGGTCCGTGCAGACTGCTCTCCTGTCTCTAACACCGGTCAGAAACCTAGAGAGGAGCAAAAATGCAAGGTAAGTATACACAATGTTTTCCCAAAACAATCTTCAGTCTCTAACCATTGAGGGGCTGAATTCTTCTTGAGCCAGACATAGCTTCTATGTATTTAATAACAATCAGTGGATTTATTTTTCATGAACTTGCCCAGAAAAGCATGAACTTGTGTAGTCCTTTGTCTCCCATAGTGTCCTTCAGCCAGGACTGGGGGCAACTTCAGAAAACTTCATTGACCTCAAGGATGCTGGGCAGACAGGTGGGCTGTGAGCAATGGTCTGACTGTCTTTTTTGCTATATGGTGCAACTGAGACTTTAATGGCTCAAATTCAAATACTACCTCATTTTGGTATTGCTGAACTTCAAGCATATGGTTTGGGGAGGTGGGTTAGTGTTGTGGTTTAACACCAGTTGGCAACTCAGCACCACACAGCCACTTGCTCACCCTCACCATCCCCGGTGGGATGGGGGAGAGAATCAGGGGAAAAAAAAGTAAAACCCATGGGCTGAGTTAAAGATGGTTTAATAGGACAGCAGAGGAAGAGAAAGTAATAATAATAATAGTGATAAAAAGATACAAAATGAGTGATACACAATGCAATTGCTCACCACCCGCTGTCCGATGCCCAGCCCGTCCGCGAGCAGCGATCGCTGCCCCCCCAGCCAACGCTCCCCAGTTTCTATACTGAGCAGGGGAAGCTGAAAAAGTCCTTGACTAGTGTAAACACTACTTAGCAACAACTAAAACATCAGTGTGTTATCAGCATTATTCTCATACTGAATGCGAAATACAGCACTGTGCCAGCTACTAGGAAGAAAATTAACTCTATCCCAGCTGAAACCAGAATCAAGCAGAATTGGAGAGAGAGGCAGAAGCTGCTTCAGAAAGCCACACAAAGAATTTAAACTATGATTTAAACTGAAAGATTCTTTCTATTTTTCCAAATGAAGTTTAAGCATCAGGGAGTGTGGCAAGTTTGATAGTGGCTCATAGAGGAGCTCAGTGTTTCCTTCTAACAGGAGCCACATGAATTGGTCCGTCTGTTTCAGGCTCTCATTGCTCTTGCTTTCACATAAACTTGACTGGTCCACCCACCCCGTATCCTACTTCCATCCATGGCCAGCAGCAAATATTGTGAGCTGCCTCATTTAATTTCCATGAGGAGAGTCCACCACAGCATCCAGATAGACTGAGAAGCAATTTATGAACCTCCATGGTCTTAGCTCAGTGAAACTGCTCCCAGGCTCCTGTTTACAATGCCTGTGAAGTAGGACCCATGAATGAGATACTTTCCCAAAGCAAACTTCTCCCTTTAATTTCAACCTCATCTTCCTAAAGCTTCTCTGATGTTACCTGGAATCCTGCCAAACATTCATTCCTGTGCCTGTTTGTCACACACCAGTGAGCTTAATGTTTTTTTTAAAGAGGTTAATTAAACACTGATTCTAAGGTTTGTGCATAGAGTCACTTGTCTAGAGGAGAGCAAATATATGTGTCTATATCCTTAAAAATCTCTGTTGTTTTTAATTCTCCCTCCTTTGCTTCCAGATTTTTTCCTTTGTGGATTTGTGTAAATCACTCTCCAGGGTCAGGAATATCATCTTTGGTTGACTTGATTTGATCGATCTATTTTAGAGCTCAGAACACCATCGTGGTAAAGCAATATTTTCTGCAGTAAGTTAATAGAAAAATGGAAATAACTAATAATAAGAGAGAGGAGGTTTTCATTTTTGAAACAGCTCTTTGCCAACATTACTAGGCCCTGGGCTGAATTACTCTTCCTGCCTAGCTAGTAAATCCAGCATGATTGCATTTACTGAGGTTGGAAGTTTTGTAACTGAAGGTAGGATTTAGCCAGGCAAAAAGGGAAGCTTAAATGTACAACCTTACATTTTCATATCTCCTCCTGTCGCTGATGCTTTATACTTACAGCTCCTACATCCCTTTGAAAGTGCAGAAGGCTATGGAAATGTTCATTATTGTTATTACCCACTTCACATCCCCATTCCACATGCCTTTTACAGCATACGGTCCCCATTCAGCAAGTTACATAAGCTTACGCTTAATGTTAGGCTTCTAAAGTGCTTTTCTAAATAGAGATAATTCTTAAAGCTGGCTGATGCTTTTATTTAAAATATTTGATTTAGTGTAGACAGAGGTAAGATGACCTCTGTTCAGCTGCTTTAGTGCTTTGGGTGGAAAGTTAAGGCTGGGCATCTACTTCAAACTGATCTATTTGGAGAAAGAGTCAGGAAAATTGATTAATTTGATTAAAAAAACATGAAAAAATGCCTCCACCTTCACATACACGCAATCACTCACTCTTTTAGTTTAAAAAATAAAATACAGTAACTCTGGCAACCACTTAGGTGGGAAACTATGGTGACCCAGCTTCTGGAAAAGGCACTTGGATTTTTGCAGTTACCCTAATTACTGTCCAGAGGAGCCATGTGTTCCACTGGGATATATCGAGGATGAATTAGTTCTTGGAAAAAATTCGTCCTCTTGGAGCATTTCACTACTGAATAGAGAACCTCAGTGCTTGCCCTGGGGCCTCAGATGTGAATTACAGGTAGGCAGGCTGAATCCAGCTCTGAATGCATGAGCACTCAAAATTGGTAGCTTCATTCATGTCAAAAATGAAAGTATGAACAATTTCCCCATACCTCAATTTCTTTTCAGTAAAATGGAAGTAACAGCATCTCTTACTCCAGAAATGTGACATGGAAATAAGCACTTTATAAATTTAACTGGCTCCAATATTAAATAAGAAGAAAAAAACCTACCTTCATGTTGGTCTGAAAGGAACAAAATTATACTTGTTTGTGCAACTTTCAGTCAGTGGTTCCTGATTTACAGTGAATCACTGCAACTTTTCATATAGGATTTTTTGTCTGTATATTTGTACAAGTAAGCTCATATGTACATACACACACACATGCATACATACAGAGCAAAATCTGCCTGAAAAAATAAACAACCTCCTTCATCAGGAAGTAAGAGACAAAGACAATGCCCAATTAAGGGTAGAGCCATTATTCTCTTTATCTCAGTCCTTGACGAGCTTAAATTTTAATAATCTCAAATGCTAGCTGTAACAAAGGTCTGGTTTTACTGAGGGTGTATGAGTTTTATTTTGACATACATCAGTGTCCCAGGGAGACAGTAGACACTGAATTTCTTGGCAGTGAGTTCATTAACTGGAGGCTGTGTATTATCAAGCCTTCCTCCAGCTCCTCTCCGCTCTGTTTCGCTGGGCTCCAGGTACCAAAGTTGTTCCTTTTTTCTGCACTTTTTCAGAACCTCTCAAATTCAAATCTGTTTGGTGATCACATGCAGTTTGCATGTGATTGAGTGGGTCAGGCTTTCAGCAGACTAAAAAAACGGGGGTCACATCAGCCGGCAACTTAACAAATAAGAATAACAAGGAAAGTCAGTGGCAAACAATATTAATAATTCACCTGCCCATCACTCCGACTAACAATTGGAAGAAGATCCTCTGCTCCTCTTGATAGATAGACAGGAGGAAAAGCCTTGTCTGAAATGATTAAAGGAGGCAGTATATAACAAGCTTTCCCCATGCTGAGAGTGCCAAGAAAGAGGCTGGTCACTGATATTTAAACACACATTATCCTTCCATCTTCCTGTCATTTTGTTCTGCAAGCTGTTCAGGTTTGTCTGTGCCAGTAAGGCGGCTGTGAAAAGCAGCTGAGCAAACAAAGAGAAAAATCAGTCTGAGAACAGGATTTGGATTTCAAAATCTGTCCCTGGATTTTTTTGCCCTATTTCCTTTCTTCTTTTTCCTCTCCCTCCTCTCTTTCAGACCCAACATCCCATTAACTTTCAAATATGCCAACACCCAAGCAGAAGAGAAACAATGCAGACAAATGGAGAAAATGCATCAGTTTGGGAAAAATCCGTTCTTTTGGAAGCAGATTCAAAATTCTGGAGTTCAGGAAGTTGCTTTTTTTAAGGTGAATGTTCTGATCAGAAGAAAAGAAAATACATTCAGATGCCTTCAAAATAAATCCAAGAAAAGAAGCAAAAGTGACCTATGTGTATTGGATTACCATCAAAATGAGATTTCTACAACATCAAGCCAGGTTAAAGTCTATTTTACTTTATTAATAGCTGGGTGTAATTCTCTTTAAAATCAGATATTAGGGGGTGTCTTATTAGTTGAGCTTTATGTTCAAACTACACTGTAACCATTAAGCTGTCTCTTTAGTTTATGTTTCAAAGATTTAAATAAGATACACAAACACAATCTATGTTATTTACTTTAATAGAGTAGTTTAATTGCTCCCCAACCTTTTCCATATGCGTTATAAATTATCACAAGACACAAATAGAGAGTAAAAGGAGAAGCCACATAGATGACACCATAACCTTCCAGTGACACATACTGCCACTCCTCTGCACTGAGCACTTAATAGCACACATTAAATGCATAGTGCCTCAGACATAAAACTGTTTAAGTCCAGGGCAAGTTAAAGATTTATTTTTAAAAGGAAGAAGATGGTCAATCTGATTACACAATCGAGACCAAAAAGCTGTAAAATGAAACACCTATTAGTCACGTTTTTATTGTTGTTATTTTCAACCTGTGGAGCTGGCAAGAAAGCCACAGCACATAATCATTCTTGGATGCATCAGAAAAGACGTTACAGACCACATATATGGTGGTGGGAAATGCATCTCATTACTCCCTGCCACAAAGGAATAAATCTCTCCCACTGGAGCTGAGGAGCGTATGCACGTTGGAGGCTTTCCAAGGAAAATTTGTAAGGTGTAAATGTTTGCTGCATTGGTAGACAGAAGGTGGAGGGATTCACATGTTACTGCTCATTCTGGAGCCCTCGTGCCCCAGAGGATAAGCATGAATGTCCCTCTATTGCTGGGCAAGGAGATGCACCTCCATGGTCAGGCCTTTCACGCATGCCAGTGAATTAAATGTTAATGCTTTTTGCCTATACTTCTCATGACTTCCCTCAGATCTCCCTTTGCTTTGTTTCTCTAAGGAAATGACACACAGATCCATGCTGTGGTCTAAAACTGATGAGAAATTTTAGCTCTTAATCAATGTTGGCCTTGATCTTATGGAACAACCTTAATTACTCAAAGTAAAGTGAAGACAAGTTTTTCCTGCACAGTCTGAGTAGACCTCATTAGAATAGGAGAAAAAAAATCCACAAAAACCACCACTTTCCTTAAAGGAATTGTTTCTCATTGCAAAACACAACAATGCTTCGCAAAGTCAGCTGGATTCCTCCAGAACTTGTATTTTGCATAAGTATATGCACGCATGTTTGTGTGTGTCTGTGTTGAGCAGGAAAGTCTAACAATCTCAAATGAGGCATCATGATTCAGCAGTTTTGACATTAAATAATTTGATTGCTCTATCAAAAGAGCATTCTGCTGAATTTAATTTTCATCATTATATTTTACTTTATATGATTAAAAAAGAGAAGGGACAGTAGAGACAGGTCACTGAAGATTGTTTGAATATAGTGTGGAGTTTCTTATGGAGTCATTTGCAATTTTATTTTTTAAAAGATTTTTTTTAAAATTCCTTTTTTGTCCACTAAGGATAGGAAAATAGCAAATATGGAAACCTCAACATTGTCACATGAACAGCGAGCTCACCTGAGAGCTGCAGAGCTTAGTGGTTTTTAACAAAATTTCTCATGCTTGAATCTGACAACCTGACAGACATTGAGCTTTGGTGGATCTAGTTCCCTGGTTCTGCTCTCTTTACAGGAATAGGGACTTCGCAGTCCTTGCAGCTGGCTGCAGGAGCCAATCAGGAAGCCCTGAGCCAAGGGAAAGTTCTCTTTTAATATCAGCAAGCTTTTGAGTCAGATCCTATAATCAAATATTACTGTGATGAGAGTTAGAAAATGTAGACAGGCAGCTGAAAAGACAGATCACCAAACCTACTTCAATATCTTTTGAAATAACTAAAACAAAGGGATACAGAAAACTTATATATTACAAAAGGAAATAATCGAATTTAGATGTTGTGTGAGATACTGTGTTCAATCGCGTGCCTGCTCTTTAACCATGTTATTTCCACATGCATATTGAGCAGACAATGTAAACCTCTTCGTGTACCAAATCAAAGCTTTGTCACTTAAAATAACAAAGATTTGTTAACATGGCAGTCCTGGTAGAAGACTGATTATCTGCAAGGCCTCGTGGAAAACTGATCTACTAGACCCTCATTTATTTACATTATGATCATTTGTTAGAATTCACTCACACACCCCCAAAAAATATTAAAAAAAGAAAAAGGGTAGAGTGACTTCAGATTTGCTTGATTCTAATATGCAGCACTACTACCTTCTCTACTTTTGTGGTTTGCCATCGCCTCATCCTCCTCAGGACATGAAACAAGTATTTCCAAGCAGCAGAAACTGCCTTTGACCAATGGAGTTTGTGTCACTTGACTATATAGAAAAGTCAGCAATTCACAAAAGGTCTCCTTCACAACTGCAAATTCCAGTCCTTCTCTGCTGAATTTAGTAAAAGTGTCATCTGCCTGCCTAAAACCAGAGTATGTTTTTATGTTTCTTTTGTTTTCTATTCACCTGGTAAAAGCAGCTTTCGTTAATGTTCTCCCAAATGAAAAAGTGTAACCGATCAATCTTAGCACTTCTAAAAATTTAGATCCAAATCACCAATAAGTTGCAGGTGGCTTTCCAAAAAGGTCTCACAGGAAGTGGTGGAGGATAAAACTGGGCCTGCAGTGTCAGGCTCGAAGTCTGCCCCACCACCTTAAAAAGTTTAAGGGTCACAGTCAATCTGTGACTTACCTGATTTAATAGGTTAATCAGATTGTTATATTTCGTTGTGATACTTTTCATTACCCAAATAAGAGCTTGATTTCCTTTTTGAGTTCTTTTTCTCTGGGATGTCTCACATCCATGATTTTCACAGCTTAATTTTGTATTGTAAGAAAGAATCTAAAGTTGGACAGAAGTTTTTCTCGATTCTTCTCGTCTGAACAGCTACAGACTACCTGGCCGTTTAACAGCTGCTTGGTGCTATCAGCTTGAGTAGTCTCAGTTCTCTACTTGAAATTTTGTGCTACCTATGATCAATACATTATTGATGCTCTTATTAAAAAGACTCAAGGAACAGTTAGGTCTTAAGAAGAAAAAAATCCTTAGATTTGACTGGAATTTTTATAAAGATATATTTTTCCCATGGAAATAACCAATTCATTAATAGTTCTACAAATTGTCATACAAATGAATACATACACTGAATAACTTTTTCTTATGTGTGTTAGCTGGGATCAGTACTGTTTAGTGACACTCATGCAGCAGAACTACTGCACAAGGAAGAAAGAGCACTCCAGCACTGCTAGGTAAGGTGTAGCTTAGCTCAAGCACAAAATATGCATTAAGAACAGAAAGGTTGAAAAGAATGACTTGTACTACCACCAGCACATTTCAGAGTCAGCTATCCTCAGTGTTTGGATTTGAAGACTTCTCACAACCTAACTGCATGTCAGGGTTAGGTCTCTCATGCACATGCTAGGTCAACAATTTTTCCATGAATGTCTGTGGAAGCCAGTGAAATCATCCATTGCTACAGGCAAGTTATTAGACCAGGCGGTCTACTGGCCTGTACCCCAAGATAGCAATTTTTGCACTGTGGAACCAAGGGTCATATACAACCAAATGCAACACTGAGCAAATGCTATAATTTGAGTCCTTCCAGAGGTGCCATAGACAAACATCTTCATGATGATCATCTTTATGAAATACATGCAGAATATTTATAATGCATTGTGAGAACAAGCCTTGAACGATTAATTTTTTAGGTTGCAAAGGCACTATGTGATCAACCGCAGACCACAGGGGAGTGATACCCATTCTTCCAAGGACAAAGATATTTCTCATTCATAGATGGGATAAGATGGAGAATCGTGCTGGGACAGAATTCAGATGGGTGCTAAAAGATACTATTCAGAGATATTTTCTTATTTTTTCATTGCTGATATGTTGATAATTTTCTGTGATGAGGCTATTTAAATCCCTACAACAAACAGAAGCAGTCTTTTTGAAAGAAACTCCTTCCTTTTGTGAATGCTTACACATGGTCCAGGAAGAAACTTAGAAGTCTATGAAAGCCCTGCATCTTGAAATTGATATCACATAAACTGCTAATAGGCTGCATGCTCTGAGAAGTAAGAGTCTGGTGTAGTATCTTCCACTAATCCATTTCACCACTGCTTTGGCAGCACCCAAATGGAAGCCTGATCTGAATAAAAAAAAAATTTAAAAAAAATTGAGTCCTAATCTTTGAAGACTCTTAAACCCCCTTCTTTTTAGGGAGGAAAGGTGACTGAAGAAATACAACACTTCCCTGCCCCCAATCTCCCCAAACCCTAAAGCCAACAATGTTACAAGCCTGTTTTCTGTTGTTGGCATGGGGTGATTCATACATGAATTTGTTTAAGAAAGCAGGCAGATGCTGTAGGTGTTGCAATTCTCTGTAATCACTACAGGTGGAATAGCTTACTAGCAATATTATCTGAGCAAGACCATCATACTGTCACTAATTTCTATGCAAATACTCCAGATCAGCATTCCCATGATGGATTTATATTTCTTCTAAAGCTGGCGCCTTGATTCCTATTGAAGTCTTGGCTTCCTAATCATCCACTGCCATTACACTGAATGTCATGTATTTTAAAACTCTCAGTTATCTCCTTCTCTCTTTTTATTGATTTTTTTCCTACATCTTAAAAGGTATGCCGTTTCTGAATGCCATCAAGATTGATACCTGTCACCCCTCTCCAGTGCCACCTGTCATACCGAAAATGTACAATGTCATCACCCCACACAGAGGAGAAGGACATACTAAAATGAGACAGAAGCCATTCCTTCCTTGGCTCGCTGCTTACACCTTTTCCCTTGAGTCATGAGAAGTTCCATATTATGAGTCTACAAGGTCAACAACAGGGAAGTTCTTGAGCATTTCCCAGTAATAGGGATATAAAGAAGGAATAATCTTTAAGTTACAGTAATGGGTGACTTTTTTTTTTTTTAAGGCCAGAACGTTATAACCATTTAATTAAGATAATAATGGGGCACTTACAAAAGAACAGAGCTTGCTTGGTATACATCATCTTGGAAAATTCCCTCTCTTACCCTCAAACTATCAGGTAATAGTGGATGTCATTAATTCAGCTAAGTCGCTCTAGGGCACTCTTGAACTTCAATCCAGAGCACAGGGGAGCAGAGGCAGGCTGCCAGGTAGTAACTCTGGTGAAGGAAGAAAGAAAAAAGAAAAAAGGAAAGGAAGGAAAAGAAAAAATTGCCTCAGTCACAGACAATGGTTTCAATCTAACTAAAGATGGGCTGCCCACATGTGTTAAGGACAGCAAGGTGAAAGAAGTGCTTTTTAAAATAAGTTATGCTGGAGAAATGCCTCTAGATTCCTCACTGACCAAATTTGTTTTGTCAGGCTGCAAGCTTGCAAACAAGTCTCAGAGGCTGAAGGTTATGCTTTCTGGAGTGTAACTCCATCCTCTTGCAAGGATGGGATTTAACATCAGCAAGCAAAATGTTAAGATTCATTCTCAAGCTTGGCATCTTCAAGCAAGAGTCTGCAGAGACCAAGTCTATCCTCCACTGCCCCAGCAGGAATCATAGAAACCCTTGAAATGTTGGCTTCAGTTAGCTCTGGAAACTAATGGCTGCCAAGTCATTCTCAAAGAGCCTACTAATGAGAACAGTTTAACTTTCAAAACTCCTAACAATGACATACTTCTGTGGCTTTGAAGACTTTGGGTGAAGGAAAGCTATCCAAGTGATGAGTTGAGGGGAGCATTATTACTCCTTTTCCAAGACAACTGTTTTCCAGTCATGGTTGCGCTGAATTCAACAAAATGGTGAATACAGGTGGATGTGCAAAGTGGGAGTGATTAAAGAATATGTGCCAGTCACTAAACTTTTCTTAATGAAGGATAAGTGTGTTAAGGAAATCATGAACAGATCTCTCCTCCTGGGGGCAGGGGGAAAGTGTCTACCACTTGATGGAGGCAGGTGATAGCAAAGTCCAGCATAGAAAGTAACAAAGAGCATTTTCACATTCCTACAACTGTTCTGCAAGAAGAGTTTTTAAAGGGGGGCAGAGGTTCATTTCTGACCTGGTTTTAAAGTTGGCCATAATTCTTCAACCTCATTAGTCTGTGCACAGATTTAATCTTTTCTGACATCAGCTTTACAGAGAGAAAGATTTCATCTACTAGAACAACAGATCACCTAAAACAAGACATATGCAGGTTCCTAAAGCCAAAGCAGTCTCACAACTAATATACGCCAGTTATGCTAATAGGTTTCCCAGTATTTCATTTAATCAGCATGGATTGTTTAAACAGGCCTGGATTTATAATGAAGCCACTGAAATACAAATCCTTGCAAAATAAATAAATAGAGAAATTAAACTCCCTGGGGAGAAGTAAAATTGTTTATTACCATCTCTGTTAGCAAAGAGTAGCCACCTGTGCACTTAACAGAAGGTGATCTCTAGCTGCAGCAAGTCTATCTCATAAGTGCTTCCTGGATTCACAGAATAGTACTGATTGGGAAAAACAAAACAAAACAAAATGCAGTCTGTGGAAACTCTAATAACACCTGAAATCTGCCTTTACATGATTTATTTTCCTTCTCCTCAATGCAAAGGAGTTTTGCCCTGTATTTATTTCAAATGCATCCTGATGTGTCCCAGCTGTGTGTTCTCTTTTGGGAATGTTTCTTGCGAATTGTTATATTTGAACCATGAGAAGGGAAATTTTACATGTATGATCATTCCCTAGACCTTTACAGAATTGGACCCCAAGACAAGTGGTGTGTTAAAGCTTACAGAAGAGGGAAGACACAGAGAGAATGCAAGTCTTTTGAAAATTAAATGGGAATGAGACTGACATAAGCAGTAAAAGCAGCCTACCCACATTATTTATTTTTACCACTCTTGAATCCACTTTTTGCTCATTTTGAAATTACAGTTCCTATATTTTCCACAATAAAGAATATCAAATCAAGCATGCCTTTCTACTCCCTCCCCAGAATAAGGCATATTAAAAATTATGCCAGTTTCAGCTAGGCTGTTTAAAACCTCTTACACCAGAGAAAACTGAAATGTCTCTGTATTATCCTTGTCCCTTGAATCCATCACACCAACAAGATGCATCTACTGCCTTCTTCAGAGAATATGACGATGCTGTGGCCCTGCACACAGTCCTACAGGCCACTAACTGCAAATATCACTGAATAACCTTCTGCCACCTGTCAATACCATTCAATCTAGACAATTTAGTCCTTCTTTCTGCTGCAGTGACCACTGCAGTCTGAAGATGGGATTTGATTTGGGATGGGCATATTGAAGTTGCATGTGTGCTTGCTGCGATTGTAACATCAGCAGCTCTATAATCTCTACCTTTTTTCCCCCTCAATAGCCCACCTCAGAGCTGAATATCTACCTGTAGGAAAGGAGGAGACTAGGGAAGCTCACAGAAAGGAAGAAAAACTGATAGAAACGTGATCTTTCAGATCAACATGTTCATCTCCAGATTCTGATAATGCTTTCCGATTGCATAAATTCAGTCTGGGTCTCGTACATATTGAGAATCACAACCTCACTGATTATAACCTCTTTCAAGATCAACAAAATCAAGATGGCACACTCACTTTTTACCGCTTTATCCATATGCTCATGTGTGCCATCACCATCTTGGTCAAGGTATAGACAAAGCTCTGGTATTAAATGCTGCAAGTTATCATATGGATTCCCAGCAAAGAACAGAGACTAGAAAGCAGCCTACACCCTGCACCATAGACATACATCAAATCTATTCTGGACAACATTTTAATACAGTCCAGGCTGCATTTTTAATTAAAGAAATAGCTACAAGCCTCCCAGAGAATTGCACAGAAGCTTAGAAAAAAGATGTACTCACTGCTGCCACAGGGCACAAGCGCAGTCTGCATGTGAGGTATCTCTCCAAGTACTTAATTTACAGATGAGTTGACAATAGACTCCACTTTAGGTTGTATATTCCAGTTATACAATTTTGTAGGACCAATAGAAAAGATATGAATGTCACGTGGTTTCTTCAATGCAGCTTTTTACCTAAAGCCTCTCAAAGTAAGCCACACTGCTACCAACATGAGCAGCTATGCCCTGCCTTTGAAGCAAGGCTAACCACCAGCCCATACTGGCAGAGCTTTGGGGACACAAAAGGATGGTAGATACTTTCTGTCATCACACATGCCCATGGTCTTTCTCATAAGCCATGGACAGACCAAAATAACAAGGAAAAGAGTCATAATCCAAGATCATCCAGCTTCAGGTGTCCCAAACTCGGATCTTCCAAAGCAGAACTAATGAATGACAGCCTGACAGACAGTAACAAGAACAGTAAGCTCATGGATAAAATGGGATTATGCTATTCAAATCAATCTTAGTACAGGAGACTTCAGCAATATCCTGAAAAGTTGTCAGGTTAAACATAGAAATATCACTGCAATCCCTTCTGCTTAATTTATTTTTCCCTCCTTTGTGTTACCAAAGTTTTTTTGCAATGTGTTTTCCTACTTTGTTATTTGTAAAAATGTTTGAATTATATGACTGAGCAAGATTGGCATGAGCTAAAGTTGCCACAATCTAGTCAACTCTTTTATTATCTTTGTGAAATAAGGGTTTCTTGTTTTCTCTTTTTTTTTCCCAAAGCAATAGTTCCTTGAGTTATGTGATTAAATACATTAACCTTATCCTCTTAAAAAAAAAAAAAAAATCCACTGAAGTGTTTTGAGCTTGCTTGACCTGTAGAAAAAAAACTTGAAAAGAAACAGTATCAGCGGAAGGCTCATCCACTTTATAGTAGGCAGAGACAAATTAAAAGAGACTTTGAACCCATTGTCATATTTTAAACTTCAGGATCTTTAAGCCACTTTATGATAGAAGCTCCTCCATCATCTGGAAGGTTTGTGATTTGTGATACTAGAGTGTTACAGCTGCAGTCCCAGAACTAATCCATATCCCTGCCCCTTTTAGGTGGCTTGTGACCTAAAGGTTGCCCGTAACAAATGCAATATGCATTGGGGAGTAATGGATGAAACCGTGCCTGTGGAAGGGAACTCCTCTTTTGTCCTGCTGTTCAGCCTCTGCACATCAGCCTGTCTTTTTGCAATCTGAGTGTGTATAAGGTTAAACACATGCTATGAAAGGTGAAAAGCTCCCTGGGATCAGTTTTAGCATTAACCTATATCAAATACAGACCCAACTGAATCAATTAGGTGCAATTGTTGTTCAGGATTTTCTGAGCTGACTGTTTCCAGGCCATTTTCTCTTTGTCTATTGTCACAGCTGTTGTATACAAACCATTCAACCAGATCTAGTATTTTAGTTTTCAAATTACTTATTGATTCATACACAAGGAAGGGGATACAAGGGGCAGATAATTTAAAGCTAAAAATATCTCTTCCACTCATAAAATGACACAGATTCTTTTTTACTGGATAATAGAGAAGAGTAAGTGGTATGCTGTGATGTTCCTTTGACTAAGACTTGAGAAAAGTATTGAAGTGAACTTCTGCTTGACAATGTTGAAACTCAAGGCATTTCAGATAACTCAGGTGCTTAGTTTTCAGAAACGACCTCTTCTTTTGCTTCCAAAGCTCTTAAACTACACTAAGAACATGCAGGTCAAAGCAAGCTCTTCTTGAAATTGAAATTTTTGTGTTTGTCATAAGAGCTGCAGTGCAATTTTTTTTATTTTTCCCCCCACCAGGAAAAGCATTGCTTTCTGTAAGAACCATAAAATTTCAGCTTCCTTCCAAAACTATGTGTCAGATCAGCAAACTGAGAGATGCAGTAACTGAAATATATAAGAACAAAAAACCAGCAGCATCACCAACAAAAAAGACTTTTCAGCAGAAACCAGTACAAACATTCTATTGCCATATGAAACCAGCCTTATGTCTAACACGGTCATGTCCCATCATGTTCAACATTAGTCTTTGATCAGATAGATTCAAGTCTTGGATAACTGTTATCAAAATAGCTGTTGTTTCATTTATTCATTCAGTCTCATTTCTCAGCACAAATAATTAAACTACCAAGAATGGTCCCATAGGCACTTGCTGTACCCTGCTAACATCCTTCAAGCCAACTTTTTTCATATTCAGTGACCACAGTAATATTCTCAGACCTATAACCCTGCCTTGTACAGGTAGGATAACAAATACATAAAAATAACTTGTTACGGTTGAAGGTGCTAAACACAATGACTGCTTTTTATCCAGTAGTAAGAGCCATTTAGCTCTATACAAATAACACGTGGAGAATCAAAGATCCTACTACGTCATCAAAGAATTGAGTAAGCTCTTGCTTTCAGGATCAGAAAGCCTGTGTTCAGTAGAAAAACCTACAGACAAAGAGAAGATCATCACTCAAGGGGTGAAAGGCTGTGTGGGTGGACTGAAATTGCGGGAACTGAAATATGTCATTGCAGGTAACACCTTGGAGGTAGCAACCAGATTGCATGCCAGGAAAGGAGCTGTGAGGAAGAACATTACAGGAGGAAAGGAGGATGGCACAGAGCTCACTAGAGTCACACAGGTGGGGATTTCTGCACAAAGAAATTGTCTACCATTGGTTTTCCACACATGCGGTACTCAGGGTAATAAAAAAGAAATATTTGAAGGCTATTTGACTGATATCATCAGTGCTTCCATCTAGGAGAAATAGCCCTGCAAGCCCTAAATGTTGGTTAACTCATAACAAAGGGAAATAATGTCTTTTTTAAAAAAATAATTGTATAGAAAGAAAAAGCAAGATCATTCATCATTCCTGCTCTAACCTTATAAAGCCTCTGTGGGTCAGTTCATACAGTAAAAAAGAACATAGCTTTTTTATGTTTCTAAACTTTTTTACTCTTTACTATTCCCCACTATTGAAAAAGCTATCTTGAAACCAGAACACTCAAAGAGAATATTATGTCTTTCCTATTCTGCGCCCCCCCCACCAAGTAAAGGCAGTTGAAATTCATTTCTAGCTAAATTTTACTAAAGAAAATAGTTATTAAATAATTATCTACAAGACATATTTTTGGACTGCTAGTAAATTTCAACTGGCTCTATATAATAAAGTCATTGTTAATTAATTAGCAGTATATGTACCCTATATTTTTATAAGCAAGTACAAGTGAAATGTGAATAAGGTGACTCATGAATGCTCATTATAAAATCCTTCGTACCATGGGAGATGAGCTGGAAGACTAAAGTTGGGATAGACAGTCTTCTGATTTCCCACCACCCACTTTGATTAAATGTGTCTTGAAAACCAGTAAGGAGATACCTACCCTCATTCAGATACTTCCTTAAGCTTAGCTACATGAAGCAGGTCTTTGAGGTCTGATGTTGTCCCCTGCAACAGAATGAACTGTATGCTAAACAAACAAAGAGGCAAATGAACAAACCCCCAGCAACCAGACCTGGGGGATCTTAAATGTTAAAGAGGCGGCTCACAACTGCTTTTCCTCAATACCACCTGAATTTCTGCTTGTTTCTTTTTTCTTTCCTGAGCTCTGTGACTTCATGTTGCAGTGGATCAATAGATCCACTAAACAGCCTTACAGGGAACTGGAGCAGGGCAGGGCAGTGGTGCAGCCAGGGAACATGCTCATGGGGCTGCACATGTACCAGAGCAGAGCCCTGCATGTGTCCTTTCCTGCTCACATGCCTCCAGATGTGCCAGCAACACACAGCATGCCAAGGTAGCACACTGGAGACACCTGAGAGGCTGCAGAGGCAGTCTCTCATCTTAACACTTTCTTATGACTTTAGTCTTCAGTTCTTTGATTCCAGAGGTGACTTTTGCCTTATCCATGAAGGAGAGAAGGAAGGATCATCCCCCCTTCAGCCTTGTTTGACCATTCCTTTGCAGCTCATGGAAAAGTGTGGCTTTGGAGCATCAGTCTCAGCTGGAGTTATTCAAGCAGTTAGATAGTTCATGCAAAACCAGGAGAAGCATTTCTACAGTTCCCACAATATTGCAAACAGAGCACTAGGGAATGCTCATCCTCCTTTTCACTGCTCTCATGTTTTACCTCACATGAAGGGGATTCTTCTTGTAGTAGGAGGAGGTAACAGCCCACAGAGCAGAGCTTCAAGTACACTAAATTACACTGTCTCTGAAGAAGGATCTGCTTCACACTCTAACACCACATGAAGGGGATTTTCCAATTCATTTATTAGATATTCCAGCCTCTTTGAAACACTGGGTGTTGCTCAGCACAGCACAAAAGCCCAAGCAGCACAGCGAATGACACCACCTCCAAAGCCCTTCCACATGCAAAACGCAAATCTTGGAACACAGCTAAAAGAAGATGATGACAAAGACAAAATTAACTCATCGTTAAAATACACTTACAACCCAGGTTTCAGACTGAGTGAACTGTCAGCAAAGCTTACCCTTGAGGGAAGCAAGTGGCAACACTGCACTCTAATGTATATTCTCCCTTATATAGAAAGTTGCTTTAACGATCAGAGGAAATGGCTGTACTGTTATCTGTTGAGGAGTCACTAATCTCTGTGTTTCATTTGGAGGATTTCCATTGTAATGCTGTCTAAGCTTGGATTATCATTGCTGTTCATGTTAAACTGTCAGAGAGCAAACAACGGGGAAGTGAACTTCTGATCAGCATATATTACATTTGTATCTCTGAGTAATATTAATGAACAAGTAACTGCAGAGCTACTGTCATGTGAAATCCTGTGGCAGCATGATCCTGAAGACTAGATGGGTCCAGGGAACAACATAGAATTTCTCTCTGTTGGACTATCCTGATACTGGTGTGCAAGTGCTGAGGGTCCTAAACACAATGAGGTAAATAGGTCTCATAATTTTGCCTTGCCCAGCACCATGGTGCTTTCCTGTCGTACTTCTGCTGAGTTTGTCAATGAACTGATTGCCCTTGCTTTGAAATAATCTCTTTGATCCCAAGAAGAGAGAAAGGAAACAACTCTGGGTGAAGACTCTCTAGATTATTTTGCGGGGTTTTGGAAGGACAACATTCTACAATCTAAAACAT